>OZ026614.1:12496656-12520656 GCA_964020975.1 Hermodice carunculata
TGTTGCTATAGACCATATTGGTTCATTCAAGGAAATGAAAATGAAAGTTGTAGAATTTTAACAAAAGGCATATTAGACACTTGGAATATTTGAATGCTTGCTATGTCAAACATGACCAGGAAATTTCAGTGCACAAAATTGTTCATCAGATACAAACAGACAGATTACAAATCTTACTTTTACTGCTTTGAATTTGTTTTGTGCGAGAAGAGATTGTTGACTACTGCCGTACTGGCACTTTATTTTTTTTTTTTAAGCAGGATATGTGCACATTTTCAAGGTCAATATAGGTGATGGCCCTCCACCCCACCATCTAACGTATGAAATGCCGTTTATTGCTACAACTGTCACGTCTCCTAAACCACAAGGCGGGAAAAATATCAGTAATGGTGCCAGCATTGATTTACCCATATTGTTTACTCCCCATTATCGCCCATAGGGGACGTCAAAAGATATTCTCGCGAATTAAAACATCCCCATAAAGGAAATCCTGTGTTATACTTACATATCAGGTACATCCTGCTAAGTAACCTTTGAAATAGGGATGCTGACAATTGTTTGATGTCGAAAAATACTTGAATGTACACATACACACGCAAATACGCACTGACTTCCCTTGGCCCCTGGGCCTGTCGTCTGTAAAAGAAATCCTACTGTCACACTAATCACAGAAAAGCACCGGAATCGGCAGGAAAACACCGGAACTCAAAGGCGCACCGACGGGCACCCAGCTCCCAGACAGGCAGTGGCTTGCTCTTGAAATGGCACCGCGTGATTCCCTTGTCACAGAAAGGCTTGAGTCACAAATACGATAAACAATTCATGAGCTAGTAAAAGAGTCTGCATATTTGGTATCTGGTCTTGAGGGTACAGATCACAACAAAAATAAACAGTTAATAGTTTGAATTCAGCGACCAAGGGAAAAAAAAAACAATTTAAAAGCTGCTTTTCAGTATGATCAGTAAACCGTGACCTGAGTTCCCACTGGTGTCTAATGACATGTAATTATACATATATATATATATATATATATATATATATATATATATATATATATATATATATATATATATATATATATATATATATATATATATATATATATATATATATATATATATATGTGTGTGTGTGTGTGTGTGTGTGTGTGTGTTTTTGTGTATATCTATAATATGTTTAGAGCTGAGTCACTTAGACTATACATTTGTATTAAGTTGCGTCAGTAGAAGTTTGTTCCACAACTGAGGTGGTTTGCAAAATGTTTATCTAACCTTGCTTTGAAAGCATTTATGCTTCATGCATTTAAAATATCATGTGGAAGGGTGTTCCACCTATCAACCACCCTATTGCTAAAAAAGTATTTCCGCCTGTCTTATCCTGGACTGGTGTACGGATACGGAGCAGTTGTGGTTCTAGTTGCAAGGTGTCATTGCTGTGGTTGGCGGCACTTTCACTAAGGTTGAATTATGTCTGGGTGCCAACCCTGACATTTTGTTTTTCCAAGAATTCTTTCTTTCTTTCTTTCTTCTTTACAACCAGATTTGTCCGAGTTTTTCTCGGACCCTACAATTCCGAAACCACCAAAACTTGCCATGGTGACTGACCTATCAGTGAAATTAGGCACCTGACTTGGAATAGTCATGATATTTAAAAATTATGCAAATTAGGGGCACTAAAAATTTTTAAAAGCTCCATATCTTCTAAATTATTGCAGATAAACACAAAGTTTTAACTTACACATATAGGTTTGAGACAACTGGCAAATCCAATAGCACACAAACAAAACTTGAGGAATTTTAATGCATGCTAAATTCACCAAATTTCTCCCCAATCAACATGCAGGCTTTAAATTGCCTGATGTATGACCAATTTGCTTGACCTCTATGGTGCCTGGCAACATTTTGCATTCATATTTAATTAGCTTGAACCTGTCTCACAGCTTTCTGTCCATGCATGCTGAGTGTACACTTTGGAAGGTTTGGGTCTTGTAGCAAATTGTGGTGTGGGGTGGGGTGGGGTGGGGTGGGGTGTGGTGGGTGGGGTGGGGTGGGGAATCCCAACGACTGTGTAATGAGACTCTCATAAAATACAGAGTAATTCTTTCTGTTCATGCAGGAACAGATTGAGGTCCATGCTGCCATATGTACCAGGCAGGCTTTTGCTTCCACTAGTGCCCTAGCTGGCCTATTTTGGCCTGAGGCAATGTCAGTCTGCTGAGCTAAACAATCCCAAGGGAACTTACAGCTCTGGACTTCTAGGCAGAACAAGCCTGAGTGTACCCTCTGTAAAAAATAGACAACATACAGAGCTGACTCAGCCAGACCAGGGGAGTGCAAATATTTGTGTCATCTCAGTGGACACTTTCCTGTCTTTGTTTTCTTGTAACCAGTGAGATGAAGCCTGTTCTTCATAGCCCATACTGAGACAGTATAGTTTTGTCTTGGTTCACAGGTACATGTTTATGTAGTTTCTTGACAGCTTCTGTTAAAATTTGTTTATGTAATAAAGGAAAAAAGACAGTTTTGTATTGCATGTATACACATCCACCTAAATTATAACATGTATACACTGTACATGCACATATACTCATCAATACTGCCCAGAAGGGCTGACCCTCTCAGAAGTGGGCACTTTTCTCTGGTTGCAAGGATGCTCACTGTAGAGAGGTTTCACTATACAGTGGTACTTGCAATTTAAGGCCAACCCTAATCAATGAATGCCAGACAAAAGTGGTCACATAGGATCAGTGGTCTTTCATCTCAAATAAATAAACAAAGGAATAAAGGGCCAATTTCTTTCTTTCTTTATGATCAAGTTGGACCAGAGTTTTTTTCTCAGACATTATTTTTCCAAAAACCACCAAACTTGCCATGGTGACTGACACAACCAGTGAAATTGTGCATCTCATTTGGAACAGTGATGATGTTTAAAATTATGCAAATTTTTAAAGGTAACAAAAATTTTAAAACTGCCATATCTTCCAAACTATTGCAGATGGATTCAAAATTTCAATGTGCATATATACCTTTGTGACACTTGCCACTACAATGGACAGTATAGTTGTAGAATTCCAAATTATGCTTATAAGGGGCAGTGAAAAATCTAAAGTTTAATATCTCCATAACTATTGTACATAGTGATGCCATTCCAACTTCAATTTGTAGGTTTGTGGCAAAGCCGCATCCAATTAACCATGAACCAAAGTTGTAGGAATTTAATTTATGCAAATTAAGTGAATGTGCAAAATATAAATCTGTAAAACCTTCAAAACAATTATGGAGGTGCCATTCCTACTTCAATTTATGTGTTTGTGGCACAGCCCCATCCAATGAACAATAAACCAAAGTTCTTCTACGCTTATAATTCATGCAAATTAGGCAAATACACCAAATTAAAATGTTGAATAGCTTCAAAACTATTATAGATAGTATTTTTATTCGAACATCACTTTGACCCAAGAACCAAAGCTGAGCATTCTAACTTATAAAAATTAGGCTAATGCACGATCGAAATTTAGATCATGTTGAACAATGGCAGAGTGTATCATTTCAAACTGTTCTCATTTTGAAGGCACCCAGACAGATTTGCTGTGAAGCAAATCTTTTCTAGCTACTATTTTAATTTGCTGGAGTTGAACTCGTTACTTGTAAAATTTTTATTTAATACCTGACAGTGCACATTAAATTTGTTAAATAATCAATAGGCATAGTATTGAATGTATCCTATATGTAATATTTTCTAGACACGAAAGAGCTTGAATTCTGTAGCTAGTTGCAAGGTATCACTGGTGTGGCTGGTGACAGAATCAGTAGTTGGGATTCCGAATCTTGTCAAAAATCTTAGACCTGATGGTCTACATTGAAACATCAGCACTCATGGAAGTAATCTGTAACATATTTATTTGAATACGCTTCAATTTTGGTTTCAAAGTGTTTGCTGCTAGTGATATTCACTAGTTATCTTAATGATTTGAAGTGTTCAAAATTTCTAGGATATTTGTCATTTTGTAACACCCACCCACCCCCACACACACACACACACACACACACACACACACACACACACACACATGTTGTTATACAGGACTTGATCAAGTTTTAATTTCCCTTTTGCCGACAATCGGTTCTCCAGACAGCTCCGTTATCTTGAATAACGGGACTGTCTGGACTGGAGCACAGTTATATGATTGACAGCTGCCATGGCAGCACGTGCAATTTGCCAAGTCACGTGACTCAGTCTGTCCCTGAGAAAAAGACAAAATCAACTGCAAGAAATAAACACTTTAACTCTTTACAGACCTGGCATTTTCATGCCTTTTTAGAGATTTGGAGACATTAATACTTGCAAGCTGGTGGAAATACAAACTTAATAAATTAGGTCGGGTGCATAATATATCAAACTAAACGTTAGAACATAAAGATTTAAAAAATGCAAATGACATCACAAATATGCAAATTAGATGGTCATGTGACCTATTTGTAAAACATGGTATTTGTGCATACAAAGGCTTCAAAAATGAAATTTTGATTTTCACTGTTAAACAATTTTTCAGGTTTTCCAGAGTTAGCAAGAATGTTGTACCCAGTTGAGATGTTCCAACTCTGCCCTTTCAAAATATGTATCATTTATGTGATATGAAAAATTATAACTCTTATAAATGGAGGATGAAAAAAGGTAACATCTGATAAAAAAAATACCACATTTCAGACAATCTAATGTTGTGAAATTGCAAATATCATATTCAGTGATGTCCTAGCAAGCTGGAAAAAAACAAACAGTTTCTAGTCAAACTATTTTTTCTCAAGTTTGATTATAATGGGCCATCAAAGTAATCACATTATCATCACCTCATTTAATATGCAAATTAGCGGGTCACATGACAATGATATACAAATGAGCCAGGCTCTCTCAGATATACAGGACTACGGTCATCAACACACGTTTTTCCAATATACTGCATTTGCGACACCTAATATTCCAACATGTGCACCAGTTAATTTTTGTCAGTTGCAACAAATTATGTTTGATCTAATAGATCATAATAGATACATCATATGTAAATTAGTCCACACATCATGTGATCCAAGAACAAGATGGCTGCCACACTTAGCCTACATTCATGTGGTCTTGTATGTCACTCAGTCGGGTTTCTATAACATGGAAAAGTACGAACATGGGAGGTGGTATGAACACCAAAAATAACTCATTTTAATGGTATTCTGTAGAGAATAAAACAAATTTATTATTTTCATTCACAATATGTAAGAAAAGCATATATGTTTATAAACTTGGCAGTAAACTGTAATATCTTTTACTGTAATGCCCTCGTTAAATTCACAGTCATGGATATTGACCTGCCTTGGACCAGCTTGATCACACACCAGTACCATGCACACTGCAACACCTCACCTGCTGCACCTTTCACCATTTAATTTTTTCTTAATTATAACACCTCCTTTTTATATAAAAAATAAGTTATGCAAAGTAATTCATTCATCACATAACCAAGAACAAGATGGCTGTCATAATTGGCCTGCAATACTGTGGCCTTGCACGTTACTTAGCAAGGAGTCTGCAGCCTGGAAAAAAATGAACGAGTCAATATTCTCAAGATAGTATCAAAAATAGAAATGACTTATTTTGAATATTATGCTGCAGATAATTAAGCAATTTCATTACTTCCATTCACAATATGTAAGCAGATCATATTTGTTAATAAATGTGGCACCAAATTCTATTATTTAGGATCATAATGCCCCAGTCAATTCACTGTGTTAAAAGATGTTAACACTCCTGTAATTTTTGACAAAACTGATTGCTACCTGTAATGTACTATGCATGCTGCAAGATCTCGTCTACTGCAATTTTATCCTTCAACAGTGTGGTCGGTCTTGCATCATTAATAACACTTATTACCAGACATTTTGTGACAACATGACCAAGTTTGATAATTGCTACCTGGGTAATCAGGGAGGACATATTTAAACATTCAAATACACATGTAAATGGTAAAGGCAAAATAATCCCACAAAGCAGTTCTCAGAAACTTTTTACAGTAGGACTGCTTCTGAATATCTAACTTTGATATTTAACTTTGTAAGGGTAGTTTCCTTATTGATTGAGATGTGTGGGGGGGGGGGGGGCTGCTGACAAATGCAACCTCCCTTCCCCAGTCGAGATCCTGAAGCTAATTTTACATGCCAAGAAAAACTTCAAAGTATGATTTTTTTTCCTGCTTCAACTCTCCCCAGCCTGACCTGCCAGTGTAATTGTTCATTTGTCAATAAATCTCAGCTATTTAGTAGGTATTCTTCCTCATTCTTGCGCTAAAGGAGAAAACAGTTACCCTGTTTAAATTAAAGCAGAGATGTACTGCAAACATCACACTTAGATTACATAAGATTGTACATTTCTGTTAAGTTTTTTGTAGCATAGCCTGCAGTTATATATATATATATATATATATATATATATATATATATATATATATATATATATATATATATATATATATATATATATATATATATATATATATGTAATTTTATTTTGGCAATCCAAGCTGGGATTAAATTGTGGCTTGCCCTTAAAACAGTGACAGAGACAACAGAGACCTGACAGGAAACTGATAGACCACCAAACTCTCTTACAAGCTCTTCAAACAGATCTAGTTGTGAATACCTTTTAAACCTCAGTAACTCTGCAGTGTCACCTTGCTGAAGGGGCCAAAATATGAAAAATGATAAATGAATTTATTTTGGCTACTTCAATCAAATGGAGAAATAAAGTCCTCCAGTATTTCTTAGTCTTTCTCACAGTCATATCTCCAAATCAGCTGATCAGATCTATAAATGGGTTTGTCTATTCCAGGAGTCATTATGAGTAGGCGTTACTGTGGTGTGCTGTAAATTTAGAGATATATGTATGAAACATGATGAGGCTTAAGTACTTCAGTAGACCAGTTTATTTTTCACTTTTCACAAAACAGACTCACAAAAAGCCTAAAAGTTAAAACAGTGCACATACAGGGCAGTTCAATGAAAATCACACAAGTGCTGTGACAAATATATACTTTCACATGTCAAAATTTAAAATTTGTCTGTAATCTGGGAAATTATGTTTTAACATTGATGGAAAGATGTGCTATGTATTTTCAAGTCTTCAAGTGTGTATTTAATATTATATTCAAATAAATCCTTGACGATTTTAAAATACATGTCAATTTCTTTCCCATTTATGTTTAAATCCTGATTTCCCAGTCTAAAGACTAATTTTAAATTTGAGAGACCACACTAGTGGCCACATAAACCAGGTGGTCTCCAAAGTAGGTTCTAATCTTGTACACCACCTGCTCAAAAACTAATTATTACTTAGAATTCCCACCCACAGCTTACATTCAAACGTGACTGATGTAGGCCGACACTTATTAGACCACATTTCATATTGCAGTCATATGATCTATTGGTATAATAAACATATTTTGGATTTGTAAACTGGTTTTGACAAAGAATTTACAAATCTTGTACAAAAACAGGTGGGTTTTACCTGTCTGCAATGGTGAATTTCTGGGTGGATAAGTGGTCTTTTGGGGTCATTTTGGGTGGTCACTGGTTAGGTTCTGATGGTGGTCTACCGCAAGAAGTAAATTTTCATCATCAGGTGTTTTTGCTTAATGAAAATGGTCACAAAAGCCAGGTGTTCTTCCAAGAGAGTTTTTTTTTAAAGGCATACATTTATAACTAGTCGGAATACAAAAGTTTGCATCCTTTTTCCTAATGTAACCACTTTGGCAGTGTTGAAATTCTTGATCTTCTGTACTGTTTCCATCCCAAGTTTTCAGCATGACAGTACCCTGGAAAACTGATAATTGACATCACCTTGGAAGATTATGCCTTATCCCAAGTCAAAGAATGCCAAAGTAATCGCCTTTGTTTGAAGCACATTACAATTACATTCCTACTTTGGCCTCGGCCGTACAGCTGGAAACGTGAAAAATTAAAAAAAAAAAAATTATAAAAACATTTCAAAGTTAAGTTACAATAGCAAGCAACTAACAGGAAAAAGGCAGCTAATAAAATTTAATCATCTCGAGAAAACAATTTATTTCTGAATGGTGTCACCCATTACCCTTAATGGTGTCCAAATGAACATTTTGACACCGATCAAAAACACATTCACAGAATGCTATCGTTCCGAGTTTTTTTAACAAGTGTTTGTCCATTGCTGCCGTATATAAATCAAATAAATTAATACAGTTTGTACATAGATCTGTGATCTGTGTAAGCTTACGCGTTAAAACAAATAAAGTCCAAAAGTGTTTTCCGCTGAAACATTTTTCTCAGACTCTTCTATTATTGATAAACTAATAAGATAAACAGTTGTTAAAAACGCAGGTTTTTTTCTCTACTGGAGCTCTCTATGGTGCTTGCTGTAGACACACGTGCGACTTTCGTATCGAACGCGCACTGGAGTTCCAAAACCAGTTGCGACCAGTTTCCCGGAGACGAGCGGGAGAATCGTCCTAGTTCCAGGACAAGGTGGCCTATTTCCAGACGCGCGGGAAATTAAACACGTTATATGATTGGATGACTGTCTGTTAGTCAATTTATCAGGGCGTGGCAGAGACTCCAACCCTCCCGTTTTCTGCGAGAGATCTCCCTTTTTTTTTTTGCCCTTTTTCCAAATTCTCCCATTCTAGCGCTTAGAAAAGTTTTCTCCCACCCAGATAGAAAAAATGGATGAGTAAAAAAAAATCATTAAAATATACCAGTTTAACTTCTTCTTTTCAAAATTTTCTCACCCCAGGAGGGGGCGCTGCCCTCTCAGACCCATCCCCCAGCACAGTCTTTCTTCAAGTTCAAATTTTGAAAGCTCTATACAGTGACGTGGAATACACATTAACGTTAGGGGATGTAGAAGTTGAGAACGCACAGTTGAACATCGGATTAAAACAGGGTTGTGTTCTCTCCCCACTATTGTTCGCATTGTACATTAGAGAATTGGGTGACAAGCTTATATGGAATGTGATAAGGGGGCAAGAGTAGGGGGACATAAAATACCGGGTCTTTTCTTTGCAGATGATATTGTGCTAATGACAGAATCTCCCAGATAATTACAGGACATGGTGAACATAGTTGGAGAATATGGGAATAAATGGAGACTAGAGTTTAGTACAGACAAAAGCCAAATAATGACCTTGGGGGAAAAAAACAGACAAGAATAGGAAATGGCACATAGGCAAATTTCAACTTCCGGAAGGGGAGGAAAAGCTGATCGAAATTGGGGAGGTAGATGCTGATGAATACCTTAGGATAAAGATCAAGACAACAGGCAGGGGAATGTTCAGATACCGCATACAGAAAATTCAACAGAAAGTCAACTGCACAAAGGGTAGGATCAAATTAAGCCACAGCAAACAACAGTTTCAATAGGGCCTTCACAGCGAGGGCATTATGAGATAGAGTAGCAATACCAGGCATGCTCTATGGCCTAGATGTAATTTCAATTAATGTAGAAGACATTAAACAGATGGAAAAGGTACAGAATGAAATGGGAAAATGGATTCAGGGTGCACCGCTATGTACTGCCACTGAGGCAGTCTTTGGGGAACTAGGCTGGTTAAGTATCACTGAGAGGATAGCAAAATCAAAACTAAATTACTGGGGATACCTGCAATAGGTAGATGACAACAGATGGTGCAAGAAAGTATACATGGAGTCTATTAAAGAACAAACAAAATGGGTCAGAGACATGGATGAGATAGCCGAAAAATATGACCTAAAAGGACCAGATGAAGTTTAAGATTGGAAAATTTATGTTTGGAAAACAGTAATGCAAGGGTGGGCAGATAAATGGAAACAGGGGGTTAGAGAGAAAAATACATTAAAGGTATACAGAGTAATGGAAAAACCAAAGAAAAGTACGTGTTGGGCTGGTAGTAAAGGATCTAAAATATTATTTCAATGTAGGGCGGGGGTAATTAATCTTGAAAAAAGACAACAAAAATGGACACCAGGAAGCGACCGTAAATGTAAAGTATGTACACAGGGGGATGACGAAACTTTAGACCACTGGCTGTTTTGGTGTACAGCGTATGATGAAAGGAGGGACAGGATTTTCAGAGAATGGAAGAGAGAAGACCAAATTGTAAGACCTTGGAACAAATTCGGAGTTGGGGGAGGAGGAAAGGGTTGCATGGTTTTTGGGATTGAAGGGTGATCTTCCAGGCAATAAGAGAGGTATTAAATCAGTACAGGATTACCTGGTAGGATGATGGGAAGAAAGAAGAAGTCTATATGAGGCAGGAGGTAATTAAATTAAATACAACAGATAGGTAAGAATGTGGAAAAGCAAGGGAAAGGTGGTGGCCCTTTTAAGGGCTCCTTTGGCTGTTCGTCTATAGACTGTTCGTAAGTGCAGGAACGTGCCAAAGGAAGTGCCTGAGCCTTAAATGCGGGGTCGTGCAGGACGGGTAATGAGGGAAAGTAATATTTATGAGCTTAACAGATCTTTTTTCTTTTTCAGGTCTCCTCTGCCAACAGGGCCGCGGCACATAAGCGAATGACCACAGAATTATTATTATTATTATTATTATTATTATTATTATTATTATTATTATTATTATTATTATTATTATTATTATTATTATTATTATTATTATTATTATTATTATTATTATTATTATTATTATTATTATTATTATTATTATTATTATTTGCTGCGCTGCGTCACATCTCTAGTTTCAACAGTACTCCAGGAGGGAGAATCTCCAGTTTGTAAGAAGCTGTCGGTTGGAGTCTCTGGCGTGGTTCACGGCAGATGGGCACGCCTAAACTCCAAAGCCAAGGCTCGCCAATCTCAGGGGAACCTTGCCCTAATAAATCGACTTATGGACAGTCTCCAATCCTATAACCTATACCTATTAGAAATCCACTGCCGTGCAATACCAGCCAGCAGCATGGACAATCATCGCGGCAGACTCTTTGTTGCCATGGCAACGCATTCAGACTCCAGTTGCCATTTTTAAAGTTCTATCTATTTTCAAAGACTCTCAGTTTCGTAAATCTTTACTCTTTTACTGGTAGTTACACATATTTAGTTTGTGTAATATGTATAAACTCATTCTATATTCATACTTGAAGTTTCACGTCAGAAAGCGGACATGTAAAGCAGTTTCAGAGCAAGAATCGTATTAGCATGTAGGAGTAGCATGCCAGTATTAAGTTACAGCGTCACGCTGCATCTTGCTATAGAATGTAAAGAAATGGAGTGTGCTTGTTTGTGCTTTCGAAGGTTTTATAAATCACTGATTTCTCTTTACTTCAAAATACATACTTGGAACTTTGCAGATGTGGTCTAGCACGAGAACCAATTAAGTAGCAGTTTAAACTTCATTTTCAGATAAGTTACTGAAACTTTTCAAAATTTGGAAAGTTTGGCCAACTTCATAGATTTCAGGCTACAAGAGGGCATTTGAATTCAACGTTATTTAAAATCCATCCGTTTGTTGAATATTTTGGCCATAAAACAAGATCTTTGAGAAGTAAAGTCTGCTAAAATCTCGTGTACATTAGTCTTATAGTTTTAAAGAAACATTAAAATTTCTATGTCTATCACAGCACACATTATAAAGGGCAGAGGTGAAGTGGACATAGTTGGGTGGTAGTTACTTGTGTTGTTAAGATTCAGACCAGGCTTGTTAAGGTGCGGTACCAGTATACCTACATTGAAGTCTAGCTGAAGGAACAACACTATGGGTAAATATGTACGAATTTATTGACGCTAGATGCCTGACGCAGAATGAGATAGTGCCCGTACTTCAAATGTTCTGGGGTGATGCCATTGCAACCAGGCGAACAGTTCCCAATTAAATACTTGAATCGTTTATTTATGTGGCTCTTAGATATAACAACCGGCTCGGCTGAGGCTATGTTCTGATCATAATAATCTCAAACCTCCGCCTGTATATTTTTCTGCTCGTCAATAAAGGGACAGGATGGGTCCTCAGACATAATCTTGGAATGCAATGAGGCAAATTGGTCTGGGGAAATACTGCACTGCTTGGGTTTAACACAGAGCTGTCTATTAATGGAATTCCAAAAATAGTTAGTCTTCCTTTGGTTAAAACATGTATTGAATGTATTATGTTTGCACTTCCTGGTTGCATTGACATTTCTGCATGCCCTTCTAAAACACTTTTTCCTACATTTGAGGCATGATTTAGGGGTGAATGTACCTCCCCCTGTCACATGTCAATCTCACAATATTCATAAAACATCACAAATCTACCCCCTTCCATGTCCCCTTCACTACTACCCCTTAGCCTCCCCTCCTAGCCCTCTGCCCCACCCCCATGTGCTCCCTGGAGCTCCCATTAACCCTCCCTCCCCCCACACACACTACCTCAACCCTGTTACTTGTGAACTTCACAATATTCCACACTGTTCACCCCTCCTCGTCACCCACAGCCATCACAAATGGCCTCAAACATGACAAAGTGACCCTGTGTGCCTTTTTAAGCCCCTTTCCCTCCATTGACATCGCAAATGGCCTCAAACATCACAAATCATTCCCTGCTTAATGTACTGTCTCTTCTCGGCCCCTTTCCCTCCATAGACATCACAAATGGCTTCAGCCCCTTTCCCTCCATAGACATCAAAAATGGCTTCAAACATCACAATTCTTCCCCTCTCTTGTAGTCTGTACTTCTGTAACCCCTTTCACCCACAACCATCACAAATGACCACAAATATCACACTTCATTTGTGTTTGGTTTACTGTATTTCTGTAACCCCTATTCACCCACAATCATCTTGAAGGGCCTCAAACATCTCAATTCTTTCTTGTCTTACTTGCGAACCTCACAATATTCCACACTTTTTACCCCTTCTCTTCATCCACAGCCATCACAAATGGCCTCTAAGACCATAAATCTTTCCCTGTTTTGTGTACTGTCTTTCCCCAGCCCCTTTCCCTCTATATAGTTTAGAACATTCATAATATTCAAACCCCACAATGACAGCAAAGAGATTCCAGAGTTCATCTCCCAATACCAATGTGTAGAAACAAATTTCACACCTGACTTGAGACATCACAAATCTTCAACAGTCCTTGCTGAATATACTGCCTCCTCCCAGCCCCTCTTCTCTCCATAGACACCACAAATGGCCTCAAACATCACAATCTTTCTTTGCTTTTAAAACTTACTGTCTTTTCCCAGCCCCTTTCCCTCCATAGACATCCCAAATGGCCTCAAACATCACAATTCTTTCCCTGTCTTGTAGTCTGTACTTCTGTAACCACTTCCACCCACAGCCATCACAAATGGCCTCATACATCATAATTCTTTCTTGCCTTGTATAATGTATTTCTGTTACCTCTATTCACCCACAACCATCTTAAAGAGCCTCAAACCTCACAATTCTCTCCTGCCTTGTATACTGTATTACTATTTATAACCCTTAAGCATCCACAACCATCACAAATGTCCTCAAACATCATAAATGTTTCCTTGCTTGAGAAACTGTCTCCAGCCTCTTTCCCTGCACAGCCATCATAACGGGCATCACAATTTTTTTAATTATTTAGACATATGGTCTTTCTCCAGCCCCGTTCCCTCCACAACCTCTCTTCAGTATGCAAATAAATGTGTACTTTGGATGGTAATATGAAACTAGAAGCCGGTCAGAGACCAAAAACCCCTCGGCCAGGGTTGATAAATGGGAAATGGTAGTTTAGGTAAAGACCATGTACCTGCATGTGAGACCAGGAGGTTACTTCTGTTTGACCTAATGACAACCCTATCATATTGTCATATTTTGCACAGATGATTATGCACACTGCTGACTTCAGACCATCAGCAAACGTCACATCCAAATCTACACTGCCTTTCGTCACCAGCTGAGAGTGATCCAAGTTGCATGAGAGGTCTGGTGTCAAATCAAAGCAAAGAAAGTATAACCCTTTGCAAATGTCGTTAGTTTTATGCGTTTACTAAAATCTTCCTTCAGCTTTCCAATGCCTGAGTACAGGCTGAAGGAATATCTGGTGTAGATGCCTCCAGCAAAGTTGGGTCTCAATGGTTCCAGTGTGTCTTCGCTGACTTTAAGTGACAAATTTGTTAAACTGTAGTCCTTGAAATTAAATGGATTCTTGCTCAGTGACCCATCATGGATGTCATTGTCCACCTATTCTATGATGATCCTTCTTGGAAAATTGTCTTTGAGCAGATCTTATGCATGTTCAGATGTGATGTTGCTAGGCAACACCAGTTCCTACAACACCCCTCCTAATGGGATACTTGGCTGTGCTGGCTTCTAAAGCTCTTGCATGTCCCATATGCACTGCAGTGTCCACTCTTACTTTGTGAACATAAAGGGTGGCTTAATGTATATACGTCCTGAATGGACCCGTGGCTGAAGAAATCAAATGAAATTATGCTGATGACCTGTAAAGTTTGACTCTAACTTCAGCACCATTTAATAGCAGCTTTTCTTGACTGAATATGGGAATATTCAGTGGTCCCATGAGTTCTACTAGCTTGGAGACCTTAGTTTGCTGACCTCTTTTGCCAAAGCCTGTATTCTTGGCAGGAAGTGCCCAGCTTTGATTCATCCATATGTCCAGCAGTATCAACAGACCAGATCACGCTCTGCAGTTGACTGTTTTTGGCATCACCCTCATAGGTGAGTAAATTTTCCAGATGTGCCTGGTAGGCATAGCCTGAGAGCAGGTTGGTTACAGTCACATTATTCAACTCTACTTCTACCCTCTTAAATAAACTGTACATCCAGTTCACTGATCCAACATTGGTAGGATCATCAAGGTCTGTGCCATCCTCTTTGACTTGCAGCAGCAAACTGTTGTTGTTTAAGTCTATGTATTTGTCTCCAGATGCTTTGATTTCAAACTGTTTAGGAGCATCATTGTCCAAGGAGGTGACAGGATGATGGGGATCCCATGACCTAGCTTCTACTCCAGCCTGGGTAAGCGGTTATGTGAAAAGATCTTGCTCAGACTTTCTGCTGAGTGTACTCTTTTCATGTACTAGTGAAGTCATCTTCACTGGTCATTATCTAAAGATGCTCCTTTGTCTTCTCTTATTACTTGATTGCAGCTGTAGCCTTTTATTGCTTGCTGCCTTCCGTTTTTTGGTTTCTTAGTGACTGAACTGCTGTGCCTAGAAGATTGGTACCATGTTGTCTTCCTCTCTTTTCTGTGTTGATATCATTACCATTCACCAAAGCATTTTTGGCTAATCTCACCCCAAAATTCAAAACCTTTTGCCGTATGGGTTTGGCTACAGATTGAAGAGGCTGCCAAGAATGGTGCCAATACCATGCCCCCTTTGAACCTTTCCAGAACCTTGGTTAGCTGGCCAGCCCCAGTTGATATAGTTATTTTTGTAGAAATTGTTGGCAGGGGCAACATACTTAGCACGTTTCGTATCATGGCAGTAGTATTTGCCTTCTAGGCCAAAAATGAAGTGTAAAAATTGCTTGACCTCTATTGAATAGGATTGGTCAGAAGTGTTATGTTTATGGTTATAACAACAACCTATTAGATTTTATAGGTTGATAAGGTGGTGCACTGTAAAGTGTAGTACTATGTCAGCCATGTTCCCCTGCAACCTTAATGATTCAGAGACTTGGAACTAACATATCTCCAATCACTGCATGTTCACCCACATCTGTATACACAAATATGGAGTGTAATCCTGCATCCAAATCTACTTCGTATGAAGGTTCAATGTGCATGGGCAGTTCGATATATCAGTACCAGAGCTGATTTCCACTGCTCAAATCAAAAGACTTGACAAAGCTGTCTGCTTAAAATTTCCAGCACTACATATGGCAATATTATCTTTATTGTCATCTTGTGTATGTCTTTGTTGTACATAAAGCTGTTGCCATAATCTACACAAGCATTGTTGAGCAACGTTTTCAATGCATTTGGATTTCTATTGAAAAACAATTTCTTTAATTTGATTGTTGAGTTACCTTGGGTTCCTATTTTGAGGTGAGCATCAGCAGCTGGAATGTCATCCAAGTTAAGGGATACAATATGTCCCCCAGCCAATTTCATGCAATCCAGGTAATTCTATGACTTTTGGAAGCTTAACCCTGAATTCAGTTACACTATTATCTGGAAAGTACTGCTTTGAACTGTCAGATGGAAAGGTTAAGTAAAATTCTGTCATTTTTCTAATTGATCCCAAGTGCTGTTGTTGTAACTGCTGTTTCCCACAAGGCGTTCCTGAAGCTTTTCTACTAAGGCTTTTACCAGGACAGCCACAATCATACCCCCAAGGAAGCTAGTAATATGCCGAAATCTGACAGATATATGTCACCAGCTCCATGTACATCTTGTATAATTCCATCACTGGTCCATGTGGTATTCATGTAAGCATTTTTCTTCCTGAGTGACAGGAAGAAAGTAACAAGTCCATCCAGACCAAACACAAAATCCACCTTTGGCTGCATGTCTTCATATCCATCTTGTAACAGCCTTGATATACAACTGATTTTATCCTTGCCACACTTTGATCAGTATATCTTCATAGAAGGTCCTGTAAATTTCTTCACCCTTTTGATCTTTTATATAGTAGACACCTGTTCTAGGCACTTCTCGATGACAGAAACTTCCTGGGGCCATTGAGCCTGATACCCTTTTTAAATTGTCCCTTGGTATGCACTATGCGAAACAAAACCACCCATTTTTAGGTTGGTTCAGCTTTCTTCTTTTCTCTGCGTAATGGCATGTCCCCATACATCATATACCATAGATTATCATCACCGACATGTTTCCTTGCTCATTCCATACTGCTGTGTGCCAATATGGCTGACCCCTAGTGGCCATTTCAGGCATTCCTCCCTGCAAGGGTTTCAAAATGGCATTCTAGTTTTCACTTTAAACAATTAAATTGAATTCTGACCATAAAAATGCCATTCAGGTGAATGTGTGCAGTAAAAATCATGAAAGGGGATATTAAACTTGTATTTCATGAGAAGAGGGAGAACATTTGAACAAATTACCAACACTTTATTTCACTCTTCATCCACATATCATTGAATTTATTTTGTATACAAAGAACTGGTGAACAATGAAAGTATGACTTTCTAATAAAGTTTTTTTAACAGTACTTTTTTCCCCATTAATTGAACATGATACCGCTCCCCGCCCTTTCTCTCACTCCACTCCATGCCATTCGTCTGGAAAATTTCTTCATTGCATCATTCTATTTGGAACACTTTCTCCATGCCATCATGTGCTTTTGATCATAGACACCGTAGGTTCTGAAGTGAAAATTTCCATGCGGTATCTTATTTCTAAGGGTACCTGGTGCACAGTTGATGAAGAGATAGCCATGCTGGTCCTTGGTTGCTTCCTCAAATGCATCCACC
Source organism: Hermodice carunculata (assembly GCA_964020975.1). Lineage (NCBI taxonomy): Eukaryota > Metazoa > Annelida > Polychaeta > Eunicida > Amphinomidae > Hermodice > Hermodice carunculata. The sequence continues at coordinate 12,514,059 of OZ026614.1, forward strand.
ACCACTTCACTTCTGCTGGGTCCTAGTTGTCTTGCTAATGCAGTTATTTGCTGTCTGTCCTGTGCATTTTAAAAAACTGCTAAATAGTTAGCATTGAGACTGACAGTGTGAAAAAAATTGTTGTTGGCAAACAAGTTCTGCACAGTTAATCTGATGCTTGTATTTTGATGGTGATTTGGGGGGAGGGGTTCTTTTGGTTTTTTTTTTTGTTTTTTTGTTTTTTGTTTTTTTGTTTTATTTTGTATTATTTTGTTTTATTGTTTTGTTTGTTTGTTTTTTTTTTTTTTTGTTTGTTTGTTGTTGTTTTTTTTTTTTTTGTGAACATGTGCTTGTCCATTTTGTTCATCACATACCATGAAGAGGGTCACATTCCCATGTGTATCTCCCAGTCCTTCCAGACCAAACACAAAATCCACCTTTGGCTGCATGTCTTCATATCCATCTTGCCAAATTCCATAGTGCCACACGACTCTGACCAGTGGGGGAACTATCATGTTTTGAGTCTTGCGCCAAGTGTTTTAACCATTCTTTTTTCCTGGAACAACTTAGCCAAGCCATGAACAATGTACGATTCCTTTGGTCCAATATGTGAAATCAGTTTTTGCCCCAATGTTCCTTGCTTTTTTTCCTGAGATATTTGCAGAATATGGGGATATCATGTCTGAATTTATCTGAGTATTCTCTGGTACCAGAGAAAAATCATTGTGTAGCTTGTAGAGTTCCAATGGGTAATCAAGATCAACCGCAGCAATGTAATTAGTACTTTCAGTTGGGAGTGTGCTGCCCCATCAAAGTCCACTCGTTGGAAGGGATTGCATTAGCAAGTGTCCTTAGATTGTTGGCATCCAAATATATCATATCACTCTCTTTTTGTTTTCTTTTCACATTCTGATGGGTAATCATAGCCACTCCTCCTCTAATTCCTTCTCTATCACCTCACGCATGTCTATGTCTGACAGTAGATCAAATGACACTCCAGACATCTGCAGATTGTCATCTCAACCCAGCCCTGGAGTTGTGAAATAATGTGCTGCATCTATCCCGTATATGCAGAAATTCTCATACATGTCACATAATAAAAGAACATCTGTGAGCAAGTATAGATTGGGATATCATCCACATGTTTTAAAGTCAAACATTATCCATACTCTCTGTGCGTTAGCATAAGCTTCTTTACTGATACCTTCTCCAGCAAGTCTGTTGTAAAATGCTTTGATAGGTGGGAGGCAGGTCTCTTGAAAATGTGCCATTGAGTCCATGGACCAGTAGGGATAGACCTCCTTCCTAGTGAACAGTTCTTTCTGAAGTCCCTTGAAATATGGTCCCACATGTTTGAAGTTCTTCACTCCTCCAACTGGGTCATCAAGACTACAATTCAGACACTGCAGTGAATCTGTGAAGTGAGCATTTCCCAAGGAAAAAGAAAGGAACCTCTCACAAGTTTGTCGAATGCATTTCACCTCTTCCATGTCATTTTGAGAGCTATCTATCTTCTCATCCTTTCACAGAAATTATGAATTTGGATTGGAAAGTTTCCATGTGGTTGTGTGTAGCATCATCCTGTGATTTGTATTTTCTTTCACCCTTAAACAGACAGTCCATCATGTTGGCTCTCCTCTTACTTTTGAAATAAGCCTGTATATTACAATGTCTGTGTGCTGCACCCTGATACCATCCTTTCAAGTGCTATGATCGTGCCTTATTTGACTGTGTAAATATTGGATTTTTGCAAAAGTAACAAGTCTGTTCTTGCCTAAATTTGTTTTCATCTTCCTCTGTCATTATGATAGGCACAGGATCATCAAGCATATTGACAACTCTGCAAATTTCCAGTTTCTTCAGTTCCTCCAAAAAAGTCTTGGTAACATTCTTCCCCCTATACAAGCTTGGTTTGTCCATGTAAAATCTAGGGTCATCTCTGCACGCTGTGCACATAAAAAATCCTGAAGGAATGTAAAGGCTCTCTATCATAGTTTGAGTGTCTTGGCTGTCATTTAACTTACAGGAGTCCAGACTGACTGGGTATCAAAATAAGTGCCCTGTATGTACCTCATAGGAGTCTAGATAGATGGTTTTACATCAAATGTGAAATTGTTTCCTTTTCCTGCTCTCTGGTCACGTGACAGCTCTTGACCAATCAGGGGACAGGAACATTAGTACACAGAGACTGGTCACATGACCTTTCACAACAAATCATAATGTACGATTTTGGGTGGCAAAGTGGCTCAAAAGTCTTATTTCCACACTACTGCTTGGTGCACATTTGGAGTATTTATCACATAAACTTTGTTTCACACACATTTTCATTTTGGCAGAAAATTTGATTTGAAATAATGCAAAGAATATACATGTATTTTCTGATTGTGATTGATCCCCAAACCTGTGTACTGCACCACACCATGCCCATGTTTACTACTGCACTGCACTTTTCCAAAATAGCCATCACAGGCTCCAACACATTTGCTCTTATTCCTTTTGATTCACCAAATGTAAGGAAGTGCATAAATAAGTAAAAGCTTTATTTTACAAGAGTAATTCCTGGGTGCCACTTGAGTAGCCTCCCCCTGCCTGGATGCTTTCTGGTGCCTTCCTTGGCACCTGACGATGCCCTGCCATCCTATGGATTCCGGTGCCTTTCCATGATTGGTATGACCCTTAATTCTGTCTTCAATAGATGGAGCCACTAGTAAACTCTAAATGCAGAGCAAGTAAATTTTTTTATTGACAAAAGTCAGTTTGACTCATCTGTCACCAGTACAATACAAAAAAAGTAACATACATACAGAATATTCACAATATAGACTCAATAATTAAAAGTTCCATTACTCAAAATTGAGTCATTTGACAATGTACAGCAAAGTTGACAATTTCTGACCTATTTTTTTCATATATTACCAATAATTAGTATAGCAAATGCAACTTGCTTGAAGAAGATAAATGGGGAAAATGTATAACGTGCCACTACTCTGGATGCATTAATACAGTATACCTGTATCACTGGTATACATTATTAGTGAAACACCATGAAACATCATAATTCGTTTACTAGTGCCATAAAAGTTTTACAAAGTATATAAAAGCACACATCATGAGCCAGGTCGGCCCTGCAATATGTTATTATGCTAGCAAAGAAACAAACCCATCCTAGTTAAATCACACATTTACAAACAAATGCATAACACTTCTTGGGGGGTAAAATCACCACCCAACATAAAAAGTCATAAGTAATCCTTTAAACACATGCCACTTGGGGCTGACACTATGAACTCTGGCAAATCGTTCCATAAACAAACCACTCTCTGACTGAGAAAAATCTACGATAATAAGACTTCTAGATACTTCTAGCATACACCAGCCACCTAAATCCGAAATGACTCTTCCTGATAAAGATAGTATAAAAATAATTTTGAAAGTATTTACTATTTTAAATACTTCTATGAGATCTCCTCTTATTCTACAATCTTCTGCCGCTTCCCATTTCAACTCCTTAAGTCTAACTTTTTAACTCTTTCAGCTAACTAGGGTACAAACTTTGTAGCTCGTATCTGGACATTTGCAAGAATACCCTTACCTTTTTGCAGGTAAGGGGACCAGGCCTACACTCAGTACTCAAAATGAGGTCTTATATAAGTCGAGTATAAAATTGGAAAAGATTCCCTGTAACTACAGGGAAAAGTTGATTTAACCATACCTAGAATACTGCCTTAGCATCTGCATTGGTTATGTATTTGGAGAAATGTGAATGACTGTAACCAAAACACAAAGAGCTTTTTCCTCTGCTACAGATTGACACAACTGACCGTCCACCCAATACTGAGAATGATATTTTCGCTGCCAAAGTGTAGTTCTTGACATTTCTCTTTGTTAAAGCTAAAAAATCACTCAGTAGACCATAACAACAAATTAATTAAATCTCTCTGGATACAGTCTTGATCCACCAAAGACAAAATTGTATGACGACTGTTTGCATTGTCTACAAATATTTTTGGACTTTGCTGTAATAACAGAAGGTGATTAAGTAATTAATAAAAAGAAGGAAGAGCACAGGCCCATTAGCTGAATCCTGGGGGATGCCACTGCTTATTGCCTTTCGTGTCGAATAAGTACAATTTACACTGACACATTGCCTTCTTTACCAAAGAAATCCTCAATCCTTCAATTTAAGTTACCTGTTGTACCATACTTTTGCAACTGAAAAATCAGCCATGAAAGCCAATGTCAAACTGTAAGCATATACTCGTATACTAAAGCATAAATGGTAAAAGCAACTTTTTTTCTATTGACCTAACAATCCATTCCACACAACATGAAGCAAAAGCATCTCTTTTGCGAAATAATTTTTAGTGTACATATTCGGCACAACTGAATAAAACTGGCCTTGAAAAGTGTTTTAAGCGATAAATAATTATTTCCGTAAAGGTAAATGAAACCAAGTAACCAAAAACACAGGGACTCCAACAGTCCATGTGTCATTCGATTGTATACTAACAGTTGTCATGCTGTATGGTGACAAGTCATAATATACATCCCTCATCTATTCTATGTATGTTTTTTTTCTGTAATTTTGTTGATGAAAATAAACAATATGTTTATGCATTGATATCTGTTTGTAGCTTGTTGGACACACTGCATCATCTTTCTCTGTACAATGCAAGAAAATAAAAGATGAAGTTGGAATATATCCTGCCTAGCTGGTGTTTCATCTGCTGAATACAAGTGACAGCTGTCTTCAGTCTAAAACACAAACCTAGCCCAATTTGCAAAGGAGTTGCCTTACTTCTCACCAGATCTTAGGAGTGTTACATGATGTCTATATATAGATCCCAGATGTTGACATTGTGAAGTACTGAAACTTCAGCATGCAAGCTGTATATCAGCTCGATGGAGTAGGCTATAAGATATTTGTATTTGATTTTTGATAACTTATAGTAGCTAAATATGGAATTCTGCATTTCATGCACACTTATCATCAACACCATAGAGCAGGCTACTTGATGGTACTACTTGACATGTAATTCATCTTACAGGCTCTAAATGCAGACAATGTGAATTACATATGCTTCAGCATGTACTGTTATTTCACTTACCTTTTGCTCCTCAGTACCCTTGCCTTGACAATCTATACTGGGGCCTTGCTTTTTTCATTTATTAGATTTGATACTACTAATTCGACAATGTTTTATAATTTTTTCGCTACTATATGTGTTCCATTTTGCGGCCAATTCTTGAGACCATTACATGCCAAAATCGTAGTTGAAGTCAAAGTCTGACACCATCCAAATTTTGACAAGTTTGTCAATGTGAACATCACCAGACACAACAGCAAGACTTAAATAGCCATCAAACAATACTATATTCATTGTAAATGTAAAGAGGATAAGATGTAATATTAACAATGTAGAATTAATGACTGTCATGAAAAATCCAAGTGGATAACAGTTATCAGCAATATTAGAGAAGCTGCAAAGAAAATCCGAGTAAACAAGAACTTTCCCTGATCAAAACCAGTCAGTCATCAAGTCAGCCAGATCAAAATCTAGAAGTTCAAGATAGACTTACCAACAACTTTATTATATTTTTATACATCAGTCACCAAATAAGAAATGCAGTATGAAGGAAAACATCTGTTTCCTGACTTGAGACAGGTACCAACAAAAGTTATTAGTAGTTTAAATCGATCTCATGCTTGCAACTCTCAGCTCTTAAGAAATATCTGGCCTCGTACACCCATCGTATAAAATGTCAGTTGCAATTGTTATGTTTACATATTTATTACATCATTTATATAACATCTCCAATCCACTGGATATCTAAATAAGAAATTTTCGTTTTTACCCAGAAACTTGAAATGAATGTTTCAATTCAATTTTGAATATCCCTGTTTAACAAGTTTTTGAAAAAGCAGTAAATGACGAGTTGTCAAAACCAGTGTATACTATAGCAAAGGCAATAGATCACTTTGACACTATAAGCTGGCCCAAGTGAATTTTACTATCCACATGGGAGTAATTTACCATGTTAAATTCAAAATTATAAAGTTTGTCGTATAATTTAACCTGCAACTCACTACTATTGTCAAACATCATTATTTCTAAAAATGAACATTCCATGTCGTTTTCTGTAGTTTCGTTTAATTCCAAATAATCAGGGTATATTAGTAAAATATGTTCTCGAAAGTCTTACTTTTTGATGCTTAATAGGTCATCAATATATCAAAATGCCAATTTACATGGTTTATCATGAAATATCTTTTCTTTTGACAGCGTTATAAGAAACTTATACTCATGGTAAAATAAATATAAATTGGCCAAGAGGTGCACATTGTACCCATTGGAATACCAATTGTCTGTCTGAAGATGGAATCTCCAGAATTGACATAAATATTATCCATCAAAAAGTTTAACAACTCAACAAACTGATCATATTCAAATGCAGACTGGCCATCCTGCATATCATTACCAAAATATGTGTCTTTATAAGATATGATCATTCTGTGAAAGTTATTGTTCTCAAACGTTTTACATGTGAGAGACCTGAAACATTCTTTCAAATCAGAATGAGAAATAGTTGTATATTAGTGGAAAATCTCAAGAAGAAA
>OZ026614.1:12520856-12573856 GCA_964020975.1 Hermodice carunculata
TATGTTTAAACGGTAAATTATTATGAATACCATTCAACTGCTCCAACAGGATTTTTATTAGATAAAATCGCAAACCTGTTAATACCAGAAGTTGCTTCTGTCTGACCACGGTAATTATACTAAAATTCCTGTACTTTCTTTAAGTCTTTAGACAGCAAAGCTGACAATTCTTTAGTAGAGCAAAATTTGGAACCTGCTATGAATCTCGAACTTACAAGGATTTTTATGCAGTTTTGAAAGGTGCACACTCCTTCACTGCTTGTAACAAAGGGGTTTGAAAAGTATCCAATGCTTCATTAACATCTTGTGCAGTGATTGCAATATTCCAATTGACTTAATCTAATAATTTACACATTTTAGGATAATAACCCTTCTTGTGATTATATCTGAAAATTTCATAATGGCTTATTCTGTCCATACGTGTCCAAAAATCCCAGATAACGAGATTATGGTCCACCCTGCCAAGTGGATATAATAATCCAGTATTTGAAAACGTTTAACTCATTGGATGAAATCATCATGTCTAAACAAGCTCTGTCCTGTGCTCTCTCTTATTCGTAGTTTTCATAAAAAAACTGGCGGACAATTTCATATGGGAAGTCAAACTATTCCCTGATGATACAAACATACTTGGAAGTTTGTCAGGAACCCTGTTGAAGCACTACTCCAACTAAATTACCAATCTGTCTGTAAAACCCTACTGGGGCAGGGTCTATTGAGTGATTTTCAATGCCACCAAATCATTATCTGTTTCCCGCAAAGCGTGTGAAGCCTCATCACCCACTTCTTTCCCTGGGTGGGTCTCCAATAGTGGAGACAAATAGCTACACACGTCTGGGAATCACCTTGAGTCATGATCTGTCCTGACATGCCCATATCACGCACATGACTTATAAAGCTGGTCAAAGATTACATTATACTCAGAATGTTTAAGCATAAACTCCCGCAAATCTGTGGTCAAACTATATTGTTCAATGATCCATCCAATTCTTGAATATGATTGCGTATTGTGGTAAGATGCTGTCTGATTGCCTTGAATCAATTTAATATGATGCCGCCAAAATATGCACTGGTGCTTTGAAACCATGTCACATATGAACTTATTTCTTTGAAAAATGGGATGATGCGTTTCTATGATCGCTGTATAAACACAGAGCAAAGGACGTATATGACAGTGTCAGAAACCAAATTATAGGTTTTTAGCTTTCCAAATATGTATACTTTGTAGAACTTTTTGTTTAAATCTACTGATTGACAGAATAATTTGTACATGCCTTCTTGAAACACTGTAAGTTGATTTCAATTAAAGAACTTCCCTTTCTATAAACAACTCCAATTAAATTATCATGATTTCCAGAGCCATAAAGTGTCCTTCAGTTTGAAATCCATGAATTCTGTACTGAAAAATTTGAATTTAAACCATCTTTCACATAAATGATAACCCCACCGCTCACTTCGCCTGAATCAGTTCTAAAATAGTAATGACCAGGAACAGTTATAACAACATCAACAATTTCTGGTTTTAACCAAGTTTCAGTACCAGGAATAAAGTCCAGGTTAAAATCTTGCACCCTTACTCTCAGCTCATCAAATTCACTTACGAGACTTTCAAAGTTTGTAGCCATACATTTAATAGAGTTAATTAGCACATTTTAATTCAGTTCAATGCATTTATTGAAACTTTTGTACAAAACGCAATTTTTTAATAAACATCAGCGTTCGATATGGTACTAGGTCAGTGTCCTTCAGTAACAGGTATACTTTTTGCTGCATAATGTGTTCTGTCACATGGGAGGGCTAAACCCTGAGATTTATCACACTCATTATCTGTGCAGAGTTCCTTGTCTCTGCTGGTAACTGATGGGGATCTGCCCTTATCATTTAGTCGCACAGTGTGGTAAGTATTTCTGTTCACTGTCTCAAAGCTCTTTACAACCAAGTCTGTTTCCCATGCCCCACCTCCCAGTTAGCTCATTGCAGGCACTCTGTATCACAGTCAAGGCTGAGTTGATGTATAAGTTTGGGTTGATGTAGAAGTCTGGGTTGATGTGCAAGTTCCACTGCTATGGAACGGCTGCCCTTCTCAGACACTTTGCGTCCTTCAATCAGCAGTTTTTTCTTAACTTTAAAGTCCTTCAGTTTGACACATGACATATGCATATGCAGTTTTCCGTCACCACAACTGTGCCAATCATGCATGCACTAGCCACATCACTCTCATAAATACTGAGGGTTGGGTCACTGTAGTTAGCTTGAATATGTCTGCAGCATTTCTTTCCTGGGATGTTGTGGTAGCATCTACCCATGATGCTGTTCCATCTCTGATTTTAGGCTCAGGCTCAGGCTCAGGCTCAGGCTCAGGCAGACAGACCCTGTTAATGACATTCCATTTCCTCTTCTTTTATTAATCATATCCTCATACTTCTTGGCCTACTCTGATGCACATAGTCTGGCTTTGGTATTACTTAATGCGCCCATTATTTGTGTGATGTTTTTGTCACAAGATTTGCAGAACCACCTTACAACTTCCAGGATGTCGTTGTCATCAAGTTTAAATCGATTTTATGCCAGCAACTCTCAGCTTTGAGAAATATCTTGCCTCACACATGCATTGTATAAAATGTCAGTTGCAATTGTTCAGGGTACATATTCATTACACCATTTATATAACATCTCAAATCCACTGGATATCTATAAAATAAATTTTCCCTTTTAGCCAGAAGTGTCAAAAAGCAGTAAATGACAGGAACCAAATTTGTCAAGATCAGTGAGTGCATACTCTAGCAAAGGCAATTCATCACCCTGACACATATACACCATAATCTCAGGCTTGAGTGAAATTTTACCATCCATATTGGGGTATAGTAAATCATTATGTTAAATTCAAAATCATCAGGTTTGCCATATAATTCAAACATCAATACACTGTTATCGTTAAACATCGTTGTGTCTAAAAATGAACATTCCATGTCATGTTCTGTAGTTTCTTTTAATTCCAAATCATCAGGGTGTATTTGTGAAATATATAGTCGAATTTGTTTACTATTGATGCTTAATATGTCTAAGAACCACACAACAACTAGTTAAATATTCGACTACTTAGGATTGAGCTGTTTTATATGCACAGCAACTGGTGGCAATTCCAGACGTCTGTCAATATATAAATGTCACTCCATGAAACATCAGCACTTATGAGTCAGTAACTAAAAAGTGAACAATTTAAGGTTGTTTCTCCTAAAATTCAGATTGTGTTCCAGGACTGGACAAGTGTATACGAAGACAGGCAGCAGATCATAAGTTGTGCAAATCCATGCATAAGAAGCATACTATGCTAATAACATCAACTATTTATTACTCATGCTATAAAATGCCATAAATAACAACCCTACTAGTACTTTATATTGAGCTATTTTATGTACAGTAATTGGGGTAACTTTTGACATATTTTTCATATTGCAAAGACAATATATTTTAGGACAGTGAAACTTATAAAGAGTGTACCATGAATCTGGCCTCATAGTAATAAAGTAATCACAATGAACTACACTAAGTGAGCCAATGAAATATTAGCACCTGTGAATTCGTGGGGGTAGGTTAAATATTAAGCTGATCGCTCGAGGAACTTATAACATGTTCCAAGACTGGTCACCATGCACCAAGACTAGTATATTTCCAGTACAAATGTTGACTTTGCCACAATTACACTAACTAGCAGCACTCTTAAGAATACAAACACTGCCACTTATGAACATATCAACAAGTACAACTAGTATACAGTATCATACAGGAGCACAATGTAGACAGCAGAGCGGAAGTTCAGTTGATGAGTCAAAAATCACTTTTTCACGCCACAATAGCGTTATGGAATTCTCTGGATATTTGTATAATGAACTCAATTAGGATCTCCCAATTTAAGACTAAGCGGAACAATTCCACCTCAAAGCTTCCAAGTCACTTCTAATGTGGCTCTCGAAGAGGTCAAGTACTGCACGCTCAACTCCACATGTCTTCTAGTTCATTGAAAGACCACCTGTTCAGACACAACTTAAGAAACTCCTTGATGTTCATGTGGTTACGTCAGAGAAACCACCATGCATAAGCTTCTTGAAAGCAACCGTTATTCTCGTGTTCGAGCAACACTTGTAAGTCAGTTACCTAATCATATGAACCTAAACATCAATAATCTGCTATATAACGATCCCAGACAACCAGAGAGTGTAAACAATCACTTAGTTAGAACAGTCCATGATTTTCTTCTTCAGACTAATCGTTTCTAACAAGTTTCATCTCCCCTGTTGCATAAATGTATTCTTCTGTGAAACCATTGCATTAATACCATAAGTCAGCATTACTGTACAATGTATATAGTGTATATATTACCCACCATCTTGTTGATTAAATTGTGAAATTCATTTGATGTACAGGGAGAGGAGTTCATATAAGTACTCTGCACTTTTTGTCCAATCCTTTTTGACTTGGTGAAATAAAATGTTATACCAACCAAGTTCGGGTGTGAATAAAAAAAATAATGATGGTGTTAAGTGTTGTAGACTCGTTTTATTTCAGGTGATAAGACATTTTAATTTTGTCTGATGAGAATTATGACCAATTTCGTGTGAATGTGACTGACGTTTGTGTCTATTTGAATTCAAAATAATTATACCATGGGATACAGTTTTGGCTCAGGCGCAGGCGCAGGTGCAGGCTTAGCCTTGGACCCTACCAAGGCAGCTTGCATGTAACTTTTTTTTTTTTACATTGATAGGGTGAAGGTGGTGGGTATTATAATATGTATACACTGTACAATTATATGTGCATGTATGAATAATGTATATGTACATGCACATATATTTATCCATACAGTCCAGAAGGTCTGACCCTCTCAGCAGTGGGTACTTTTCTCTGGTCCCAAGGGTGCCCACAGTAGAGGTTTCACTGCATAAGTAAACACTAGAATTGTGTGACTGAGTAATTACTTATGATGTTATTCAAGTTTTAAAATGTGAAATGTCTTTGATTAACACATTTTCAGATGGTACAAGTTTTGTATATTATGTTCATATGTATATACACCATGCTCATAACTGTACCAGTACCAGTTGGAATAACACCTCTGTCTATCATACTTTTGACAACATTCAAGATTTTTGAAGTTGGAAATATGTGTACTCCTAGTATGCATTCCATTATGTGGTTTTGTGCTGTTTGCAAATCCAATGGCTAAAAAACATAAATGTATACGTGTATATTGATCTCTTCAAATGCATTGAGCATAAACATGTCAATCTATCTTGCCTTCAAAGGGCACATTTGATGAAATTAGAATGCTAAAAGATATTTGTGATCTTCCAGCACACTAAGTGGCTTCGTCGTAGCCTTTTTATTTTTGTGAGAAAATTAAGCCTAAAATTGTTCATCACTGCAAGCATCTGTCGAAAAACAAGTAAGGTGTCAGTGTTTACTAAGACATGCTAATCCACCTAAGCACCAGTCAGGGTATGTGCAATGAGGCATGATTCCCCATTATGCCCACAATAACTGGTCCAATTAGGTACCGGTGTACTAAGCAAGATAAGCTGCAGTTATACTCATGATCAAAAGAGTATTAAGCCCTTCACAAGTAAAACAAACAAGGTAAAACCACATAATGGCTCGGGTTTATGCATGATCAGATCAAAAATCTTCATTTCTAATGTATTTCAATGTTATTTCTCTGTGACAAGACATCCAATGGCAAGCCATTTGCTTGATTATACCGTAGCGAAAGAACAATGCGAGGGAGCCAGCAGATTTTATGTAACGACCTGTTACTTTCAAATCTTCTGTTTCATCTTTCACTGCAGATTTGTCAAAAACAAATTTTTACAGGACATCTTAAATTTTGTGACAGCCTAGCTCAAAGAGTATTTAATGAATTCTTACAAACTCAGTGGAATTTTGAAGATAAGAATGTAACTTAAGAAGTAATTTCTCAGGTTTTAGATATTTCTTTATGACTTTTGAAGCTCCACAAATGATGCAGTTGCTAAAGTCTGCCAAAACCCCTTTGGATGCTCATAAAATAAAACCTTTCATGGGAAAGGGAAAAAAACAAAAAAATGACTTCCTAAGTTATGATTTAAGGTACAATTCAGCAAAATTTCAAGCTTGCATCTGTTACATGCTTCGTGTAATCGTGTCACAAAGTGTAAATGAGACCCCCCTAACAAAAGCTCTGCGTATATTTGACCATAATAACTTGCAACCTTTCTGTTCACGAGAGAGAAAATTACACATCTGTACAAAACAGAAAATGTATAGTTTTATGAGTGTAGATATATAGGAAATATAGTCACTTCGGTGCATTTAAAATGGAACTCCTCAGCAGGTGTCAGGATAGCTCTGCTTCCTGAAAATGAGAGTTGTAAAATTTAGTTCACGCTAATTAGGCACACTTTAAATATTTTACTTTTCAGAAGCATTTCTCCAGGAAATTCGCACCCAGACATTTTTTAGTTTCTTTTAGGAATTATTTTTTCTTTCATGCTTTTTTTCTTATTTAGGCCCAAATTTGTCTGGAGTTTTTCTCAGACACCATTATTCCAAAAATCACCAAACTTGCCATGGTGACTGACCTACCAGTGAAATTGTGCATGTCGTTTGGACAAGTCATGATGTTTAAACTTATGCTAATTAGCGGCAATTAAAGATTTAAAAGCTCTATATCTTCAAAAGTATTACAGATAGACACAAAGTTCCAACTTATACATGTAGGTTTGAGACATCTGTCAATCTAATGGACAGTGAGCAAAAGTAGAATTTTAAATTATGCTATTTGAGCGCACTTGGGCAATTTTAAAAGTTTATATCTACAAAACTATTATAGTTAGTGGTTTTTATCTAAAAAATGACTGTTCAATCAAATTTCAGTGAATTGATTTACATTACAATCAAATCACATTTCTAACTGTGTAATTTTATTCCGTCTGTCCATCGTCCATTGACAGGTTAACATTTTCATTTTTTCAAAGCTGCTGGCCAGATCCACTTCAAGCTTGGTGGGATTACACCTTGGGTGAGCCTGTATCAAGTTTGGTCATACACGAGTGATTTATGGCCCAGCTGATAGATCAGCCAGGTAAGCTTTGTGATGTTTCGTCGCCCACAATGTACAATTTCTACTTCGAAACTATTGGTCAGATCCTCTTCAAACCAAGGTTGGTGGGGATGCACCTTTCGATGGATCTCTAATAGATCCACCAAAAGTCTTAATAGGCTTCTCAGCACTCCTGTATTTTCCTCTAAAAAGGAACTCCTCTTGTATTTCCTGTGCTGTATCAAATTTTCCTGTATTTTCATCTGGTTTCTATATTTATTTTATTTTATTACTATTTTCAAGGTATCTTCATTATATCCAAGTTCTTTTCCATTCAGGTGAAAATGCTGCACATTATCAAGGCTCTTAAATTTGTTGTGCAACGACCAAATGACCTCACCCAAAATATTGTGGTGCCTAAAAGTTGCAATGAGTGACTATTCTTTTGCATCCTGTGGAAATATTAACACACTTTTCTGAACAATGTTTCCATGTTCAATATTGGCAGACCTCATCCTTGGACCATCTTTAGTGAGAAAACGTGTAAAGACCTAGTGCTATCAGAAAACTACATTACCGTCCATTTTGATGAAACCAGAACATCTCAGGGTGTAAAATAGACGAACATGTTGTTGTGATTTTGGTTGGAATATACGAAAAGGGTCACTGTACATTTCTTGAAAGCTATCACCTTTGGCCATGCCCCTGCTGATGTGGTTGCAGATGTACTGCTGCAAGCTCTGTAAAACAATATTCCATTATCCAAGCTGCTGTCACTGGGATCAGAGGAACCTAATGTCAACAAAGCCGTGAAAAGGATTATCAATGGCAAACTAGTAGAAGCTCAACTTCCAGAGCTAGTTGATGTGGCAACATGCAATTTGCAAGGAGTGCATAATACTTTTGGTCATGCACTGAAATCATATGGTTTGGATGCAGAAGATTTGGTTATTGAACTTTTCCGTTATTTCAAAGCATCATTTGCTCAAAGAGAGGACTTTAACCTTATTCAGGAAGACTTGGGAAAGCATGTACAAAATCTTCTTCACCATGTCCCAGTTTTAAATTGTTGACATTGTCTCCTGCATTGAAGAGAATTAGACAAATGGGAGGCTCTCAATAAATATTTTTCGGCAGAAACTCCTAAAAAAGATCAAACTGCAACGAAAATGGAAAGTATGCTACAATTGTGAGGAGGTTGAAGGATCCCTGTAACCTCATACAGATTCACCTTGTCCTCGATGTTGCATCACTTTTAGAGCGATTTCTTGAGCTCTTTCAATTTGATGAACCACTGATCCACATCTTACTCAAATCTCTCACTGATCTGGTCAAATAGATCGTGATAAGATTTATAAGGAAAGATGTTGTGGAGAAAATTTAGATCTCCAAAACTCAGCAAAGTACATGTTCACAATCAGAAGGAGCAGCTAGATGAAGCTTCTTTGAACATTGGCTCAAAAAAACCCTAAAGAATTGGTATCCTTTCTTCCACCAAATAAAAAAGGAATCAGCATTTGGGCACGAGATCTCTGTGCCAGAGTCTTGTGAAATACTTGAATGCCAAACTGCCACTGAACAATAAAATTTTGTATGACTTATCCTGTCTTCATCCAGAAAAATGTACACAGAATAGTGCTGCAAATTCATTTGTGAGACTTCTGGCAAAACTTCCTCAAGTCGTGAGACAAAACGAGAGGACAGTTGCATCGCATGAGTGGAAACTTTACCAGATAGAGGAAATTCCTGAACAGTGGTATCATCAAAAGCAGGGTGAAGGACCATCAAATACAGATCTAAGGCCTGTTGATGAGTAATGAGTGAATAAAGTGGCAACAATCAAGTCAGTCCAATGATCCCCTATGTACAAATAGTACAGAAAAGCATGACCCAAATTCATAAATCCCAAACCCAACAATGACAGCAAAGTGATTCCAGAGTTACCAAAGCATCAACATTCATCGTCCAATACCAATGTGAAGAAGCAAATTTCATTCCTGACTTGAAACAGGCAGTCACCCATAAAAGGCAACTGGTGGTTTTTAACCGGTCCTCTCAACCTCTGAAATATTCTTCATTAAGTACAGACTATAGTGTTGACAAGATATATAGGCCTAACCACTCAAAACCCAAAGTTTGATTACATCTGCCAAAGATAGAAAGAGACCTGGTAGGCCTATCACTCTTTAGTTCTCCTGACTTGTCAGTCAGCTGAGTTTACAGCAAAAGAAGAAAGTATACCTATATCGTTTTTGTGATATTTATGAATCTGGAACATTATAAACACACTCTACCTCCATTATACCTATGAGTTGGAGAACACAGCACAACATAGCTAATGAAGTATTTATCAAATATTACAGAAAAACATGACCCATATTCATAAATCCCAAACCCAACAATGACAGCAAAGTACTGTCCAAAGTTGTCAAAGCAGTGACCACATTGCCTCATGGTAGTGCACATGTAGAAAGACTTTTATCTGTAAACAAAACTGTAACCATCCAATGATAGACCAAAGCTAAGTATAGAAAGTGTCAATGCCCTTATGTCTGGGAAGGAATTAGTAACATATATTGGGAATGATCCATGGAATATCAAGATTACACCACTTCTTCTAAAAGTTACAAGAGTGGCTTATTCAAATTATAAGATGAAGAACGAAGAGCAGATAGAAGAGCAAAGAAAACAAAAGGCAGCAAACAGAGAACAAAACAAGAGAAGGGAAAAAATAAAGAAAGTAACAGAACTGGAAGAGAAAAAGGAAGAAATACAGAACAAGTCTGCTACATTGGAGGGAAAATACAAAGCCTTGCAAAAGAAGAGAGCCCTTGCAGAAACATTGTTTCAGGTTGCCAACAAAAAGCTGTCAAATGCCATACCAAAGTGCAATATCGATGAGGCTGCAGTTGCCCAAAGTTTGCTTGAAACTGCTACCGCAAAATTAAGTGAGCCAAAGTCAGATTTAAAGAAAGTCCAGAAAGAGATGAGCAAGATAGATTCCAGCAAGAAGAGACTGCTTGATAACTTTGCTTCATTAGACTCATGTCAGTCAGTGACCTACACTTCCGGTGGCAAAATTATAGTAATAATACAAGCCACCAGAGGCAGCTTAAACAGAAAACAGAAAAGCAACTATATTGGTTTTGCATATCAAACCATGGAAATGGTGTATACGTAAGCAATATATGTGAACTTATACAGTATGTTCAAGTATCTGAGTGTATTGCATCATGCCGGGGTATACACGGCCGAGCCCACTTGCTCTGCCAGATTTGGGGAAAGATTTGGAGAGATCTTTAGTACCATGAGATGCTCTGTAAAGAGCACAGAATAAAGATCATCAACTTGGATCCTACCTCTTCATTTACAACATGCGTGGAGAGCCAATTAACCAGTAGGACATAAGCCGGAGATATCAAGCGCTGACCCGAACCTGGTGGATGGGAAAAACGTTTTTTTGAACTGTTATGTAAAGACGGCTTCCATCTTCTGAGACCTGCACCTATACATATGACCTAAAATCAGTGTGGTCATTTTAGTGAAAAATTGACCCCACGGTCGTATAAAGCACGGTCCTTAACCTTATATACCGTTGTAAAGTACTACCTCGATTGTTTATTTTCTCCCGATATCAGTACTCAAAACCGTTAGATTCCTATATGGCAGACCTCTCCCACATATATGACATATTTTGCCCAAAAATTTGATAGTAAAATAACAACTTTGATATGAGCTATAGTATGCTTTGGTGCGGTCCTTGTATCAGCATTATTCGCGGTTTTATAGACACACCCCGTGAAATAAGTAATCGTCTTCATAGATCCGAGGACAAATGAATTAATTTGTGGTTGTAACTATAGAAAGTAATTAAATTACAAGTTATATTATTTACTTTTGAATGTAGCCCCCCCCCCTCCACAAAAAATCATAAATAGTTGCCTTAATTTGAGTATTGTGTTCAAACATGAAATGCCTCCACTGTCAAAGCAGCACTGATTGCTACACTATTGCATACATTAAGTTCATTAATTGTGTTCCACGTAAGCAGGTATATGGTAACGGAAGTAACACAGTGTTCGTTGATAGCTTAGGTCCTACATAACATAGTAGGCTATGCTATATGGCTAAATATATTTAATGTAAGATGTGTAACTTATTTAACCTACATTCAAATTTTACCAACAGCATACCATGTTATTCAGAAATAAAATCCTTAATGTCAATTTCCAGATGTTATAATCAAGTATTATGACAATTGTGAAAAAAAAGTGAAAAAAAAAAAAAACAAACTGTCAATTCTCTGTTATTTCAAGTATTACAGGTTGTTATATGCAAATAATAATCTGGAAGTTTGGCATAACTCCATTGTCGGCATTACATTGCCATCCTGTTATTGCATGTTTCGATTGTAGGGTTAGGCCTACCAAAACGTATGTGACTAGCTGTGCATGGTAACGGAGGTAACGGACATATGTATGAACTCTTTCAGTCTTTTGGACTGAGGCAACAGAAGGAATCCAATTAAAACCATATTCAAAACATAAGATATGCTTTATAATTATTCTTTTTATGTCGCAAAGGAATATAAACTAGAACAGGCTGATCAGAAAATCAAATTTCTCCCCGTGCGCCCTTACTATTGTCACCCTTATTTTTTTAGAAATAGGCATAGCGATTCCAATGCTCTACAGATATGGTGAAGGTACACTCTTTATTAACATTTCAAAATGTTGATTTTTGCCGAAATGCCCAAGTGACCTTGAAAAATAGGTCAAGGTCATACATCTGCAGTTACAAGCAAGGTCTTACAAAAGCCGTACATAAAAACATGCTCATACAAAATGTCAACCTCTTTAAGACAAATCTTTCTCGAATGCTCTGCAATGATTTTTAAAAATTGGCCATGTGACCTTGAAAATAGGTCATGGTCACCCATCTACAATCCCAACCTAGTTGGTATTATGGTACATAGTAATGCAAAATTGCAACTTCCAAAGTCAAATCCTTGCAGATTTGTTGCATGCATGTCAATTTTAGATGACATGCCCATGTGACCTTGAAAAATATGTCAATTTCACCCATCTGCAATCCCAAACAAGGTTTCATATAGGAACATCTTCACCAAAAATTTCAACTTCCCAAGTCAAATCTTTCTTGAGTTATCAGATCCACATTGATTTTAGACGAAATGCCGACGTGACCATGAAAAATCGATTAAGGTCATACATCTGCAGTCACGAGCAAGGTCTTACAAAAGTCTTACATAGAAACATATAATCATACAAAATGTCAACCTCTTTAAGTCAAATCTTTCTCGAGTGCATCTGCAATGATTTTTAAAAAGTGGCCACATGACCTTGAAAATAGGTCAAGGTCACCCATCTACAATCCCAACCTAATTCGCGTCCGCGTCAATTTTAGATGACATGCCCGTGTGACCTTTGTGACCTTGGAAAATATGTCAAGGTCACTCATCTGCAATTCCAAGCAGCGCTTTCTATAGGACCATCTTCACAAAAAAATTCTACTTCCCAAGTCAAATCTTTTTTTAGTTATCGCGTCCACAACGGACGCAACAATGTGTTGAAGAAGAAGAAGAAGAAGAAGAAGAAGAAGAAGAAGAAGAAGAAGAAGAAGAAGAAGAAGAAGAAGAAGAGGAGGAGGAGGAGGAGGAGGAGGAGGAGGAGGAGGAGGAGGAGGAGGAGGAGGAGGAGAAGAAGAAGAAGAAGAAGAAGAAGAAGAAGAAGAAGAAGAAGAAGAAGAAGAAGAAGAAGGCTTACTAGGCACAACTTCAAAACTTGAATTATCCACAAAATAGAACTCTTTACTTCTCAGTAGGTTATAGTCAGATGTCTTTGTGCTATTTGAACGTATGATTGAACAGTCGTTGACATAAGAAAACTTTCTCAATCTGCCATGTGAAACAACCTTATAGCAGGTCTGCATTACATATTTAATACTGGGTAATCATCTATTTTCTGTTATGTAATTTGTAAAGCATATGAAATAACGCGGCAAAGTTGACTACAACTGATTCAAGCCTCATTAGTCCAAAGTCAGATTAGAAGTTGTCATTTGGCCACAATGGGCATGCAGTATTTGCAGAGCTTAGTTTATGTCTATATCTCAGGCTTCCAGTTGTCACAAATGAATACTTCACTAATTTCAACGGAACGCACACAGGTCTCATGACACCATTTGTTGCACCTATCGGACATGATCTAATCTTGTTGGATTGGTTCAATGTGGGGCTTGTTACAATATATACAATTGAATACTTCAGATTGGCCTAAGCCACCTTCAATGTGCATGTTTTTGTGTCCTTTGTTTTTGTCTTCCTCTTTGGCATGGTTTTTGTGTGTGTGTGTGTGTGTGTGTGTGTGTGTGTGTGTGTGTGTGTGTGTTTCTTAACGCTTATATTGGTGTGACATTTTTCCGACTTTTATTCTTTCCATACATATATGTAGGCCTACGTGCTTCAGACTTTTCTGTTTCACTTGTACCTGCCTAAAGGTCTTTCTTACTGACAGAACGCCTATTGCTGCTCGACTGCGAGAAGTTACCGTCACCTTGTCCATTGACAGAAGCAAGGCTGCTAGATAGGCCCTTAGCCTTAGGTTTAGGCCTAACATTAGTTAGCCCCGAGGGACCTCCCCACGCTCTGTTGGCTAACCCTAAGCCAACAGAGCGTGGTGAGATCCCTCGGGGCTAAACATTAGCAAACCGCAAGAAGATTTTGCATTGAAATGCCCGTCTCAGAAATACTTGTCACAAAAGCACGAGGTTTGGCGGTATGCAAGCAAACCATTTCTTTTGCCATCCCTGTGATGGCATGGAGATACATTGAACCTTTGACTGCTTTTGATAATTCACATTCACGTTCCTCACGCTCTTTTTTAGGGAAGAGTATGTATTTTATGACACTTTGGTAGGCATGATTTTCGCGTACACCCCATTGGAAAAAGTCTTGGGCATTCTGGATTACACTTTCTCCCTTTCTGACTGATAGATCGGCCTGTCTCTTGACAACTCCACCAACCACATCACAGGGGCTGCCGTGAGGCGGCTATCCCTTGCACCGGCATCAAACGGACATGATGATGATGATGATGATGATGATGATGATGATGATGATGATGATGATGATGATGATGATGATGATGATAATAATAATAATAATAATAATCTGTGGCACTCCGCTTATATGCAGCGGTCCTGGCTAGCTTAGTAGTTAGTCAGGTGGCCTTGAGTAAGAAAAGAAAAAAAATAGAAGCAAGCCCTATCCCACTGTCGCAACTTTGCGCTCGGCATGCCCACAGCCCCTGCTGATGATGCCACCTGGCAGGGTCATGGGAGCCCTAATAAGGGCTACCTTCTCCCTTCCCTTGCTAAGTTTGTCCTCTATTCTCTTCCGTGACTAATCCTAAGATATTATTCCTACTCTCCCAGCACTGCACCAAGAAGCCTTTCACTGACTCTAAACCAACTCTACTTCCTGGAAAATCGCCCTTCAATCCTAGTATCCGTGCTGACCTATCATTCTCTGCCATGTCCCTTACTTACTCTAAGCTTTTACACTGCCCATCTCTTGTTCTCCATTGTACAAACAGCCGGTCTCTAAGCGTTCTATAACCTGTACACCATGTCATCATATGATCAATGGTCTCATCCACATCCTCCCTACACACCCTGCACTTCTCATCACTCCCATTCATCCTCTTCTGTTTCCTCTTCTCCAGATTGATCACTCCTGCTCTGCCCTGAAACAACAGTCTAGAACCCTTGCTATCATCGCAACATTTAGTCTTCACTGGCTTGTCTATAGCTCTATATGCTTTCAGTGTGCTTTTTTCCTCAACCCCTCTTTTCCACTGCTCCACATGTTTCTCTTGGATCACCTTTCCTATATACGATTTCCACGCCACTTCAATGTCATCTGGCCCTTTCAGCTCATATTTCTCAGCTAACTTGTCTATTTCTTGAACCCATTTTGTCTTTTCACTAACGCCTCAATGTACGCCTTCCTACACCATCTTTCTTCATTCACCTGTTGCAAATATCCCCAGTAGCCTAGCCTAGCCTTAGCTATTCTATCTCTTATTGGTAACCATCCCAACTCTCCCAACACTGCCTCCGTTGCTACACACGGTGGTGCCCCAAGCACCCATTTCCCCATCTCCCTCTGTGCCTTCTCCATCCATTCAATAACCTTCTCACTAATGGCTATTACATCTATCCCATACAACATCCCAGGTATGGCTACACGTTCCCACAGCACCCTTCCTGTGAATGATCCATTAAAGCTGTTCCCTGCTGTGACCTTTATCATACCTATTGCTCTATTCACCTTCTGTCTGATTTTCTCAACATGGTACTTAAACATTCCCTGTCCTGTGACCTTAATGTTCACCCCTAAATATTCGTACTCCTCACCCTCTCCAATTCTGATGACTTTCTCTTGACCCTCTGGTATCCTAAACTTTCCTACCATCCATTTCTACTCCTGTCTTCTCTTCTGCCCCAGGACCATGACCTGACTTTTCTTCTCACTAAACTCTAATCTCCACTTTTCTCCACAGTCCCCTGCTATCCTCAAAAGTTCCTGTAACTCTCTACCTGTATCTGCCATTAACACAATGTCATCAGCGAAGAACAACCCTGGTATCTTTTCTCCTCCTATTGTTACTCCTTTATTGCTCTCCGTCAGCTCAGTTCCCAGTTCTCTCATGTATATGGCAAACAAAATCGGTGATAACACACAACCCTGTTTTAACCCGATGTCTAACCTTGCCCCGTGAGTTTCCACATCTCCTATACATGTTCACTAACAATATAGAAAATCTTTTGATAGCGATACTGACATGTGGGACTGTCGCCTTTAGTGTCGGTTAATGTCATGCACCATGTCAAGATTGGGCACACAGCTTTGCATTTGTGTGATAAGTTGCTTTAGGATGACATAAACTGTTTCAGCAGATGTTGCAACTCATCCGATACAAAATAAAGGACTGATGCTCAAGTTTGCCTTTTTTTAAAGTAAACTTAAGTACAGCTGGGTGAATAGTTACTTGCTGGTGGCCGTAGGCTTGATATGCGCTCTGAACTTCATTTGCATGACTGCAAGCATAATTTTCCGCAAAGTCCATTTGGACTATTGCATGCGTCTCTGGTAACATTTTCCTTTAACTTACGCAAAGTTCTGTGTAAATTGGATGGTTATGCGGCCCGCAGGGTGTACTCCAACTATAGTGGTAGGTATATACATGTAGGTTCCGCAGAAATGACCCCCTATTTTCCACCACATATAGAGCTTTAACCCTCCTCCACTCCACCCCCACCCCCCATTTTATGAACTCAGGTTCGAATATTGCCCCTCTTTTTCCAAAAGGGTGAAAAATTACTGGATTTTCTTCACGCAAATGTTGAAAAATGCTGATTCTGGCTAGTTTTAGTATTGTTAATGTTATTGTGAAAAATGGCCATTTCTTAAATGAAAAAGTCGATTTTTGACCCCGATTTTTAAGCAAAATGTAGAATGTTGACCCCCTCTTTTGGGGGTAAAAATCGCATGTAGAACATAAGGTTTCACCCTTCCAGAGCGCTTACATACCTTTTTCGAGACCAAGTCCCCCCCCCTCCTCCCCGTTATGCGGTCACAATAAGGCCTAAATTCTCAGATTTCTGACAGAAAAGGTATTTTGAATTTTTTTTTTTTTTTTTTAGTGCTGCAAACACTTAGGGTACATGGGTGGGGTGGGGGAGGAAACGGGACAGGGTGGGAAACGGAACAATTTATGTGCCATCGCCTATATCTCAATAAAATTCATATGATGCTCGGTCACTTTTGTCTTAAAACTACTATCTGTTGTTCAAAATATAACCACTAGGGGGTGGTGTGATCTGCCATCACTTGGGCGTGGCACGCTGAACACGCAGGCACCTCCTGTGCTTGCTCTTACTTTTGTGCAGAATTCTAAGAGCTTCAGGTAAGAACACCATATACAACCTTAAGCCTCCCACTTCTCTAAAGTTTAAGGATTACGAAATCTTTTGTTTATATAAGGAAAATAATAGTCAAGTGATGTAGTTTTTACTTAAATCTTGAAAATTTAACTACGCAATAAAATTTGCCGCCACTGAAAGTCACTGTCCCGTTTTCCACCAAGTCCGTAAAAATTGTAGGTGGGAAACGGGAAACCTAGCGGAAATAAATTAAATCAATGAATCGTGTATTTTTGTTATAAAATTAGAAATACAGTAGTTGGCATAATGTAACACCGACATGCACAATTTATGACACAAGTATATGTATCAGTATTTAGCAGTGGCCCATCAGAAATAAAATCATTATGAGGTTCTAAATTATGATATCCTGTCACGCCTATCTAACGTTAGACTAAAAATTGAACTAGGCTGAACTTGAATGATAAAACAGACCTGTGCACACACCCACATTAAATGTAGGATATTTTTGGCCTATCTATGTAGGCCTATAGATGAAGGCGCATACATCTGTGTCTACGTAGGGTGAAATGTATGTCGTGCAGGTCTATGGGTGCCTGCCTTCAAGCACGTGGGCTATGTAGGCTATGGAATGTAAAGTGGAATAGGGTCTGTATGTGGGCCTACTGGTGACTCTGAAAAATGCTTTGTTGACTCAACCTTGGCAAATTACAAAAAGCCTGTACATCACACCAAGTAGGCCTATATTGATACAGTTAATTTCTTTTTTGTCAATATGAATATGCAGAGGCTACGGTAATACGTAAAATACATTTCATAACTAAGATAACTCTTTCACTGATGACTTGAATCTGAGACTGAGTCAACAGCTTGCCTCAGTGCACTTTTAAACCGCGACATGCTGTTGATTGAGATCATTCATCCTAAAACAAAATTTAGGCTAGGCATGCTGGTACTATAATGAAATGTCTTTCCAAGTTTAATTTGAGTATAAAATTATCTTCTAGGTACAGTTCATCTGAACACGACTTCGCTCTTTCACTGCCAAATGCGACTTTAGTCGTCTTCATTTGGATCATACCTGTAAGATAATTTGATATTCAAATGCTACATGAAAGAGCTCTCATTCAAGTACCAGCATGTCTAGTCTAAACTCTGTTTCACAAATCATAACCTCAGTTAACAGCTTGCCCCGGTGCACTTTGCGCGCATTGCGCCCAAAGTGCGCCTGGGCTGTTGACTCAGCCTCAAATTCAGCAGTGAAAGAATTAAGTCGCATTTGGCAGTGAACGAGTAAAGGGAAGTTGATCAGAAAACAATGGTAAACGGCAACATATGAAGAGGACCCAAGGTAGATTCTCTGCAGAGCATGGTTGTGCCAATGCTAGTTATTGTTCAAGATTTAATAAAATTACAGTCTTTTCAATTTTTAGACATTTTAAATGACTATTACTAAATGTCCCGTTTTACCCTAACAGCATGTCCCGTTTCCCACCCAGATTGGGTGGAAAACGGGACATTGACTATCTTTTTTTGAATGCCCCCTTTTTTTTTATTATATTCTTAACAAGGAGCCATCATCAGGGTGACCAAATGTTAGAAAAGGGACAGTTCTGTGCAGCACAAACAATTATTTCCAACCGTAAAGTTCATATTTTCTTATTTTAAAGGTTAAATGCTTAAGTGTCCCGTTTTCCCCCCATCTACCCTATTTCTGATCGCTTAACTTATTTCCAACCTTTTCTTTTAGGCCTATGCCACCAAGAAGTAGTGACTGGAATTCTGTGTCGCCTTATATTATGTGAATGCATCTGGGTTCAGACATGTGGTCACCCCAAGTTTCCAAGGAGCTTCAGTGTGGCATTTTGATGGCCGGAGCACAAGCACGTGTTTCGAGACGGGAATGATACCAAAAAAATGTTCTTTGGCCTTAGTCGACTGAAGACAGACAAGCTTACTCGAAGGGCAGGACGTTCATGGCAAAATTTAGCATGCAAGTTAAACGGGTACTCGGTAAGGACTTTCTTCTGAACCTGCTTGCCTCTTACTGTTTTTTAATCTCGTTTGCCGGACATTGTACGACTGTTATCATTCCTATCTGAGAATTCAAAAACTGCATTTGCAATGCATTGTCATTTCTCCTGAAGCCGTTTCTTTATATGTTCTTTACTTTCTTTCCCATGCTTGTCAGCTTTTTGGTTTTTGTTAAGTCCTGTTCTCTTTACTAATTCTCTCCCTAGTCTATACGTTTTCACGATCTTACCACTAATTAAATCCAGATTAATTATTAGTATTTTCGATCGGTTCAATCTTAATCCGCTTGCTTCTCTAACCTCCTCTACACTGTCAATGCAATAGCATTTAGCAACACAAGTGCTTTCTGAATCAACTTTATTTTCGATGCGCTATTGAGAACACCGTAAAGCATACCTTAGCTTTGCTTCTAGGGGTGCGGAGGGGAGGGGGAGGGGGAGGGTGCTGCATTGGGGCAAGCATGGGGTGGGTTGCCTTTTGTAGAGACATTTTGCGTTGGGGTTGTGTTTGCATGTTTAGAGACTTCGCTACGTTTTTAAGACCTCTGCACTGCATATATCTACAAAAGGTCCTTTATATTTTTAGCAAATTTCTGTTTCTCTGCCTGTAATTTTTTCATTTTGGTGTAGTCTAGAAACAGCCCGGCTGTTCCTCTTCCTGGTTCGGTTTTGGAAGGAAAACTTCACACTAAAGGGCTCCTTTTCGGCGCTACTGAAACAGAAAAAAAAAAAATTAAAGGCATGCATACAATACCCCTTTGTATCATTTTGGCATAGGTCCTAGCTCCTGTAGAAGGCCTATTGGTAAACTGGGAGAAAGTGTTCATAAATTATATTTCATGATGTTATTTTTTTACTCAGTCTGGTTCCTGTATGATCTTGACCAAATTTAAAACGAAATTTATTTTACAAGGGTTTCATGCAAGGCTCAGCCAACAGCTCATACGTTGGATCGGAAAAGGGATAGGCCTAGGTGTAACACTTATTTTTACTTCAAATGAAAACTATTATCCTAGTAGGCCTAGGTCGATGATTTTTTTAAATTAAACCTGCTTCATCCGTTAGTAGGTTTATGGGAGTGGGGTGGGGAAGGGTAGTTCAGAGAAAATATATCGGCTATTTTTTCCCTGTTTCAAATATGATAGCTTATGTAGCCTAGCTTTATTGATTTTAGAATTGACTAATGAGGAAAGCACAGAAATTGATTCACGACGATGCAGCTGGTAGGCCCTAGTAGTATTGCTTGCATCAGGCCACAGCTAAAAAGCTCATGCTACTAAAAAGTAAAATAGATTTAGCTTATGCCTATAAAAATATCGAAGGCTATAGCTTTTAAATAGGCCTTAGCCATAGTCCATTGTAGCACAACCTATGAAATCGTCACTGTGGAACTCCAAATAGCAAGGCCTATGCAAGGCCATTAGACCAAATATATTTCCATATTTTACATACAGTGGGATCAACAGATGATCAATATGTAAATATGGTTGGTTTGCACTAAAGTGTTGTGGCTTAAGGGAGAATTTAAACTTGCGCACTGTTAACCAATGTTCTATCACAGCTGGCATCAACAGCATGCATGTAGGCTATCTAGTCCAGTAGGGGGCACTGTATTTTTAAAATCTGAACTGTTAGCCACGCTCCATGCATAAGCCTACAATTTTTTCCATAGCACATGAGCCTAACAAGAACTTTTTGTACAAGAATTTGGGGAGGGGGGGCATTATATGAATGTATTCTCATACTAACATGTATTTGAGTCATTTCTGTTTCAAATTATTTCAAGATAACAATATGATGAATTGCATTTGAGAGGCATTGTACATACCTGGGGTCATGTAAATTGAGTTGCAGGAAAGGAATCTGGCGAAAAAAAGGCTTGTTGTTGCAATGTATCAGTAAATGACTAGTTTCACATACATAGTTACACATGGTGGGAACAGAAGTAACATCAAAACTAGTGACATTTCAGGAACATGAAAACCAGATGTTTGTTTGGGAAAACATGGGACTTGCTTATTTCTATTACTTTTGTACACACCAAATGTGTTCAAAAATGTTCCTATCAAAATAGAAGTTATATATTTAAAATATTGTTATTCTGATATTAACCAAAACCTTTCAATGGTGACACAGGGCATGTGAACTGTGGATGCCGCTGAACAGATGGACAGACAATTGGATGGATAGACAGATGATGCATGCCCAGCAACCACATAGCCTCCCCTGACTGACAAGTCAGCTGAGGTAAAAAGCAGTCAATTAATGCACCAGATAAACAACAGGAATCATTCACCCACTTGTAAAGTTTATTGCCTTTTATGGGATGTCAGGGTTGAGGTTTCACAGTGATTTCATCAATAGACTCTTGCTAGCAAAACTTTTTTTACACTTTATTTTTTATCAAAAATCTTATATATGCATGGCCCATGCAGATTTTAAACTGTCACATTGTTTAGACCAACACTGACTTGAGCTCATGTTCAACTGAGCAAAGTGACTTCAGTTCTAGACCAAATATCAGATGCATGCATTCTTAACATTATAAACCAATATACTCACCAAGACTTTGCAGAATCTGTTTGCACCAAAGATGGAATTTAAAATTCAAAACTGCTGCATATACACGAGTGTTTTGGGTAAAATAGTGGGTTTTCGGGGGGGGGGGGGGAGAATTTTGGATATACCATAAAATGTTGAATTATCCAAAACTGATTGGACTTTAATGTCCAGCTGGCTTTGGAGAATTTTGTTTATTTTACAATTTTGTAGAATGTTGGTACACATATATGTTGTCTACCATGTGTAAATTTGCAATTTTAGCCCCAATACAACATGAACAAAATACAATTAATGTTAACATGGTTGTCAATGGATTATGTCAAACTCGAGATATTGATTCAAGACAATACCTATCTGCTCCAAAATACCTGTTTCACATTGACATTTCTCTAAAACAAATGCTCTTAAATTTACTATAACAAAAACTACTTTAGATAAAAAAACCCTTGGTGGCAAAAAAGTATCAGGGGTTTTCTCAGAAATGATCAGCTCTTTTTTTAATTGAGTATTAAAAATGAAGAGTTCTGCAAACTTTATCATTAAAATAAATCCTATTTTTGTATCACATTTGAAAAAAAACCCCAGATACTGCATCCCGAAGATAGATGAATTAAGATCATAATAGCACAAGATTGTTGATTTTTATCTTGACTATTTCTCACAATATATATATATATATATGTATATATATATATATATATATATATATATATATATATATATATATATATATATATATATATATATATATATATATATATATATATATATATATATGTATTTTAACTTCAGTTACATGCATGGTGTACCCTGATATAACGTGCACCCACAAACTACACTAACAGTGTCTGATGAGTTACCCGATATAACGAAACTGGTCAGACCAGATTTACAGTGAGTTCACTGCTGGGGGCCTCACCTAGTGTAATTTGCTTACTTCTCATATTATGTAACAATTAAAAGTAAAAACGAATACGGTAGACATACTTTCAATGCAATCGTTGACTGAAGGGTCTGCCATTTGCTCAAATTGGTGACACGAAAATCTATTCAGTTCATCTTGCCAGGTAAGGTAAGCATACTGCCAAATTTGAGCAAAATACATAGAGGCATTCTGTAGATATCGCGGTAAATGAATATACACAGCTGGACGGACATCAGGACGGACAACCTAAAAACAGAAAGGGCCCCCCTATGGGGCGGACCCTTACCCCCCCCCCGAAAAAAAAACCCAACCAAAACGCCACACATTTTTACCCAATATGCATGTGTATATACGATAAAGTTTAGAATTTTGAGTTCTATGTGTGGTGGACACAAAGTTCTGCAAAGCTTTGTGGTCAATTGAGTACATAGGTTTATCATGTTAGGAATGCATCTAAACTGTATGTGTAAGATATGGTCCAGACGGGAAGTCACTTTGCTCAGTTGGACATCACCTTAAGAACTTAGTTCACTTTTAAAACACATCAATTCAAGTGGGATCAAGAAATGACAATTTTAACTCTCTTTGGATTTTTGTAAACTTTGCCACTTCCTGTTGATTCTACTTACTTATACATGGCATAATTATGTGGGTACCAAAAGTAGTAATTATCTTGCATCAAAAATACTTGAAGTCAAGTGGCAGTTAAACACCAATTCTACATGTCTACAAAGACCCATCAATACACTTTAGAGTTGCATGCTCACTCTGACAGGACACAGGACACTTTACAGCTGGACACTTCATTATATGGAGTGGACATGACCAAGTTTCATCTAATGGTCACCGTGTAGCGTAACAGATTGGACACTTTGCTGCATGCCATAGAAAGATAATAGAGTGAACATTTAACAAGCACCAGAGGGACAGGATATTTTGCTGATTTAAGTGGACACTCTGCAATGTAACCCATACACATAATGGAGTGGATAATCTGAAGAGTACCATCATACAGATGCTTTGTTTAGCAACATACCTTACACTTTGCTGAGTGATACAATTGCATGGACAGCTATGATATTGTGTACCACAGAACGGACATAATGCTGAGTGCTACAGAGTGGTCAGTCTAATGTACACCATATAGAAGATACTTTGTCAGCTACCTGAGTGGGCACATTTTCCATCACTATGCTATGAACATTTTGTCAAGTTCCTCCAATTTGACACTGTTCGGCATACCATAGGTCAGCACTGCGCCACATAGCAGACTGGATACTTTGAGTATAGTGGTAATTTGGCCTCATTGGACAGTGGACACTTTGTTGTGGATGGTAGAACGGACACTGTGGAGCACTGGACCATGGATACTTGCCGTCCTGAACAGAAGCCTGTTGAGTTACATTGAGCAAAGCAACACCCTGTCCTGCATAAATATAAAAAATTACATAAAATAGATAACCAATAAAATAAACAAACAAACAAAATAAATAAATAATACATTAAACAAACAAAATAAATAAATAAGTAAATAAATAAATACATAAATAAAATAAATAAATAAATAAATAAATAAATAAATAAATAAACAAACAAACAAACAAACAAACAAACAAACAAACAAACAAACAAACAAACAAACAAACAAACATAAAGTTGTAACTGACACCAATCCACAACTCAGTGTCATGAAACCACCTGCTGTTAGAGCTGTCTCCTTTGGCTTTTGTCTCACTTGTTTTTAACAACTTTGCAGCACAGACTGATGGTTTATTTGGGGGTCTTATAACATTAACTAGGTGAGCTCTTTTGCTGTTCTGTCAATACAAGCATGGTGACTTATACCAGTCTGTCTCCAGCAGCTATGAACAATTAGATAGCAAAGGCTCATTTATCCCTTCAAACATCATATTATTGGTCTTCCTTAACAGCTTTACTCAATACACCCCAAGCACCAAGCCCCCAAGGCTGTGCTGTGGAAAGCTCTGACTACTACCATGTTATCCTGGTATGTCTTCAATGAAATTTTCATAGAAAATATTCTGTGAAATGACAATATAATAAAATGGATGAAGCTGGTGACCTTTTAAATCACTGGTCACTGTAGACTGGTTTGCAGGAAAGTGTTAACTCACATGTTACAATGTCACTTTGACAGCACTATCCACTTACAATATGTTGCCTTCCTTTCTATAAGTAACAAAACCGCTCAACTCAGTAATTTAGTAAGTAATACTGTACACAACATTCTCAATACAATAGCACAATGTATACATGTGGATTCCCTGTGAATCATTTGTACTCATGATAAACGGATTGAAAAATGGCTCAGCAAGTTTTCAATTGCTTTGCAGCATTTGCCAACCCATAAAGAGTTTTAAAATCAACATGTAATTGTAAATTTTGTTAAACTCATAATAATGCTGCAACTAACATGGAATATGTATATCCATCATGAAAAACTAGATAATAAAGCTGTCCATGTATATATCTAATATTGACAAGGTACTGTATTAAAATGCATTTTCTTGCAATTCTGCATGATTTTCATCATAGTATTTGGAGATCTTAAAATACTATATAGTATCACAAGAATGAATGGCAAACTCTACACAATTTTCTTAACAGTTCCACAGACAAGTACTCACAGTAAAGAAAAAGCAGTCTTATTTACGTTGGATACTTTGAGAATACTGTTTGAGGCATATATGTATGACGAGAATGCATTTAGCACAGTCTACAAGTGGCATAGAGGAAAGTATCATTCTGCACTCATAACAACATGAAGACCGTGCTGCCCTCTGTGGTGTCAATAGTCGGCATACAACCACTGCAGAGACCACAGTCCTGGTGAACACACAGGAAAGGTTGTCATTCTGGTCTATGTTGTTATGAGTTAACAACATCACACACAAATGATACGGTGAGAATACGACATACCTGTGCCCCTATGACCTAATTTATACTTCAGAAATACAATTTCCTACAGGGAAGGGGGGGGGGGGGGGGAAACCCCAAATATTTCACAGCATAATGTAACCCGACACATCTCACATGACAATGACACCTTTATGAAGCAAGGGGTAACTATAATTATTAATGTAACTGTCATAAAGTGTGCCAAACAAAACCCTCATTAAAGAAGCAAAGGGTAATTATAATTATTAATGTAACTGTGATGTGTGCATAATTATACCCTCAATATAGAAGAAAAGGGTAATTATAATTAATAATGTGACTGTGATAATAATTCTAAATAATAACCTCATTATAGAAAGAAAAGGTAACTATAATTATTAATGTAACTGTAAGAATGTGTGCCAAATAACACTCTCATTATAGAAGCAAAGGGTAATTATAATTATTATTAATGTAACTGTAATAATGTGTACCAAATACCATCATTTTAAAAGGAAAACATAACTATATTTATTAATGTAAGTGTGATAATGTGTTCCAAACAATACCCTCATTACAGAAACAAAGGGTAACTATAATTATTAACGTACTGTGATAATGTGTGCCAAATACCCTAATTACAGAACCAAAAAGTAACTAATTATTAATATAACTGTGATAATGTGTGCCAAATACCCTAATTATAGAACAAAAAGGTAACTCTAATTATTGATGTAACTGTGATAATGTATGCCAAACACCCTAATTATAGGACCAAAAGGTAACTCTAATTATTAATGTAACTGTGATAATGTGTGCCAAATACCCTAATTATAGAACCAAAAGGTAACTCTAATTATTGATGTAACTGTGATAACGTGTGCCAAATGAGACCCTCATTACCAGCATGTAATCACTGTCATTTGAAGATGAATACTTCATTGAGTGACATCTCCAAATTGATACCTTTAAACAAGTTAAATAATAACCACATCCTCCATTTTCTTTTTACAATACAAGACAAGCAACTGAAATTGCTTTCTTTTATATTCTACCTTGAGCTACAATCAGCTTCAACTCATTCCATGCTATGGTCACAGGCCTTAGTCAATGGTTCTGGCACTGCCTGGCAAGTCATGACTTGCCAGGCAGTGCCAGAACCACTGACTTAAGACTATAGGCATGTTGGTACTTGAATGAAATCTCTTTTCATAAAGATTTTAAATATACAATTGTTGTCTTAAATCTAGGTAAATATACAGAAAAAATAAGGAACTGTTATGGAATGAGTTAAAAAACGAAAACCTGTTGAACGACTAAGCTTCCATTATTTCCCTCTCCTTTTCTGCTTCTCAAGCAAGGAAAAAAAAGTGTACACTGTTCAGTAGATAATGTCCCCTTTGTCGCCTCCCAAATACACAGGAGAAACACTGTTCAGTAGACAATGTGCCCTATGTCACCTGCCATATACACAGTGTACACCATTCAGTAGACAATGTGCCCTATGTCACCTGCCATATACACAGTGTACACCGTTCAGTAGACAATGTGCCCTATGTCACCTGCCATATACACAGTGTACACCGTTCAGTAGACAATGTGCCCTATGTCACCTGCCATATACACAGTGTACACCGTTCAGTAGACAATGTGCCCTATGTCACCTGCCATATACACAGGAGAAACACCTCATCCAATATGCATGTCAGTTCTGTATGCTTAAACATTACACAAGTTTTATCTTGCCTACTTCAAAGTCAACTTGGGTGACGACAGCATCTTTTACCTATCCCCCTCATCAGTCAGCCATATACTGTTTTCAAAAAATAAAGACCACCTTCAATTAAACTGACTACATCGTCAATGTAACCATAATTATAACACATAATTTAGAAGTTACACCCTCACACTGATAACAATGAGTGATGCTCATGTTTGTCCCTACAGTCATTTGTATAGGGTTATACAGTGGCTAAATTTATTCTTCTTGAACAACACAGATTGTTTTTGCTGTTTAATTGGGCACGCATACAAGGAAATTAAACTGTAAAAAGGTTGAATGTTTTACATGAAAGAACCCTTCCAGTACACTGTTGGAGACTGAACGAACAGCTTTCCTTGGTACGGCTTGGCTACAACGTGCCTAAAGCACTGAGGAAAGCTAATGGCCCAAAGGACTGTCTTCTGGGGAAGTCCAGCCATACACTTGAATGAAAGGTCTTTTCACGAGGACCTTAAATCTGATATCTTTATGACACATCAGACAAGTTTACTTTTTTCTGTCCATCATGTTCCGAGATCTTGAAATTTACTATTGTCATCATGTTACCTTAAGCCCCAGTATTGTTAACACCATGTCTTTGTGCTATCCAGTATAAATATGTCCCTTAATTCCACTGTCCATTATCATGATAATATACCTTAATGCTGTCTGCTATATATGTACATATGTATTATGTCATCAGGCTGTTCAATGTCCATCCTCCTCCTTACCCCCCCCCCCCCCATGTTGTCTTTATGTCCTCATGCTGATTAACTACTGTCCACTGCATGCCATCATGCTGTCTACTTTACCTCCTCCTCTTGTCTATTCTATGCCCTCATGCTTCATGTCCAATCTCTCCATCCACTCCATGGCTCAAACCTGTCCACTGTGTGGGGCATATATGCTCCCATTCTTTATGTCCAAATCGAGCCCACCCTTTGAAAATGCTGCCCACTCTAAGTCCTTATGCTGCCCACTTTATGCCCTCATGGTGCCCACTCTAAGCCCTTATGCTGCCCACTCTGTGCCCTCATGCTGTCCACCATATGTGCCCATGGTATCCATTGTAGCTTTCACTTTCCAGTCAAGAATCACAGAAAATTAAATGCCCTTAAAATCTGTAAAATTCTTACAGTTTGCATAATACCAGAACACAAATGTTCTAGTCATGGTAACTGATTGATGTTCTATCATCCAAGCTAGTGGTTGTTCAGAGGTATATATTACACTTAAACTTGCTGCCAAGACAACATCACATGACATCACAGTATCATAGTTGACCTAGTTATACACAACACATGATGTCATTAACATGGTACAATATTCTCACACTTATAGAAAATTTCCATCAAGAGTTTCCTATAACTTGTGACATTATGTTTGTTTGCCAGTGGAACATTCGGAATGAGACTAGGGCAGGTCCTTGCAACTCTGTGGAACTCACAATAACCATAATTTTCTAAAGTATGAGAAATATCACACAATTCATGGCAAGTAACATGTACATATCGTTATATGGACCATTACACAATTCAATTGCTGACTGGCTTACATCCTAAACATGACTGGACTCACCAAGATACTATTACCTAAAAATGCACCTGTTGTCAAAAAAAAAAAAAAAAATCAGTTCACCTCAGTTATACTTCTTGGTCCAAAAATTTAAAGTCTTCAAGGTACATCTGGTTACCAAACAGTGTTGCTGCAATGACATACACTGGTCCCCGGCCTACAGCCCATGAGAGTTTACCTTGTACATGTATGTATGTGATATACAGTTTACAGAACATTTCCAAATTTGGTAACAATGATTCAAACTACAAACTTACAACACGTATCAAGCTACAGGTTCTTATGGCAATACATATAACATATACGAGTATATATTGAATTACATAAAGTTCTTTAGCAACCAGAGGTTGGTAGAGCCCTTTATCCATCACTTCTTGGTTTCATTACCTTCAAACCTTAGTAACAGCACTTCCAGAATACCAAATACATTGCCTCAAAGCTCAAAGAAGCTTTTTAACAACTTGGCTCTTTCATCCTCCCCAAAATACGAAGTAAGGAAGCAATGCTGAAAGCGTTTATGCTCCAATTCAAGTGGACATTCATTATAAGCCATAAACTGGCACACTCAAAGGGAATCTTTGTAAGAAAGTATTGCAGGTAACCATCCCATCACTCCCAATTTACACACCAAAAAGTTCCTTGTTAATTCGAATCAGACGTTGACAAGGCACACTGCATTGAGTATTGTCTCAAACCATTACTTTTGGACATACATGAAGACGAGATTCTACCATGCAAGACTTTGCAGCAACCAATCTACTCAGCACATCAAGAATACAAGAACACACTCTCTCTCATCTGGTGCACACACCTTGGCTATTGGACCAATATAAAGTACATATAGACATTCTATGAATCACGATGACAAAGTGACCATGCCTAGTGTGTATCTACATCACACAAATAAATGTAGATAGGGGCATATCATACACATTGACCAGCAGCGATCTGAATCTGGCTGCCAATCTTTTTAAACTTACAGTTCATTGTTCAGTGCAGGGATCTGGAATACCCTAAAAAGTGTAAAAGTTTGTCAAAATCAGATTTTAAGCTCCACCATTTTGAATTTTACCACAGGTTGTTTTATGCTTAGTTTGTACATAAGTATGAAAATCAACAAGCATGGTTTACAATTAGAGCAGTCTGGGGTAATACCATACACATTGATTCATTGGTAAAAATATCACATTCAACTAAATATAATTTAACAACAAAATACATGGATAAGACCAGCATAGGGGTATACCAGGTATTTTCAGGTATTTTCAGGTATTTTCAGAATTACTTGATATGAATGGTTTCCTCTGTTGGTTTTGAAGAGTCTCAACCTCCTGGCTCTTATCTATCATAAAATGACCAATTGTTGATACTGAGTCACAGGAAGTGATCATCACTGCAAGTGTTTCAGGCAACTGGATGCGCAATAATCTACTACCACAGATATAACTGTAAAAGGTGGTCACAGACGACTGAATTGAGTGAAAACATTTTCCTGTTCATGTTAAAAAAATATTGTAATAGTAACTTTAAACTGAAGAATTTCAAGCAAATGTGTCACACGAATACCAGTAATTACATTACTCTACCCTTAGTGATGTGATCCTATGCTGCCTCTGGCTAATATCTACAGTTTGTTTATGAAACGACGAACAAAATTCCTGTATGAAGATAAGCTCAAACTGACAGCAGTACAAGAAGCATTCATCCCATGATCCAAGTGTTACTGATAAGTATAAATGACATACAGAGGTACAGGATTATCACTAACTTTTAAATATATTTTATAATACAGTAAATTTTCCATAAAGCTCCACTATCATGAATGCATAAAAACAAGAGATACAAAGTTGTACTGACATTGTGAATCAACAACAGGTGTACTTGCTACTTAAGACCACCCCTTTTGCTGGCAAACAATGGTCTAAACTCTTTCAGTGCCAATCATGTCTTAAGTCGATCAACTCAAGTGAAACTAGTCTGAATTATCATCAGGATCTCAGATTTATAATCCGCGTAAAAAGACCCTTCACTTAAGTACCAGCATGCCTCTAGTTGCAGAGAAAATAACCCAAGTTAGTACAAAATTTGGCACTTAAAGAGTTAAAATAAAGGGGTATTTCACTGAGAAATAAAATGAAGTCTTCGAAGAGTGCTCTTCATAAGATGTGGTCTTATATTGGAGGTGGCCTTTAGAGCAGGTATCACTGTAAATGATCAAATTTTTGAAAAGCTCACAACTGGGATACAGGACATTTATATCTGTGCAGTGTCACAAAACATTTGTTCCACCTGAAGCACTATTGCTGTCAGTACTGAGGCACAGGTAACCCTGTATGACCCATGATCAATATACTGTGTCACTCAAAGTGAATTCCAACTTAAATTTCTGCTTTTACTTGATACAATGCCACTTTAAATCATTTCATTTTTGCATTTTAAGCTTTATAAATTAATAATACTGTAAAATTCAAACCTAAATCATGAAGCCCCTGAAAGTCTGGAAATTAAGTACGTGTAGGTAATGATCTCATGCCTGAATTATCTAGGAACTCCATATTGAAAAGCAGTTCTATATCATGAATTAAATTTGAGACAAATGCACTCAAAATCTTGAGAATTAACAGACTGAGGGGATACCCATCTGACCAGCTCTAAGCAAACCCCAATAAAATGAGAGAAGTGGATAGGCACACACTTCTAAATCC
Source organism: Hermodice carunculata (assembly GCA_964020975.1). NCBI lineage: Eukaryota > Metazoa > Annelida > Polychaeta > Eunicida > Amphinomidae > Hermodice > Hermodice carunculata. Next base: position 12,552,358 of record OZ026614.1, read on the forward strand.
CTCCACAGACACAACTACTGATCCAGACCAGGATAAGCTTTTCCTGATCACTGAGTTCAATCCATCCCTTCCTCCTTTGAAGGACATAATACACCGACTCTGGGGCGCCATTGAGGCCTCAAAACATGCCCATGACCTAGTTGACAAATAATTCATTGTAGGGAGTTGAAGGACTATGAATCTAGAAGATCTGACGCATTCCAAATTGCAATACCCCAAGACCACCCACGTGGCACATACTTAGGGTGTCGCTGCACAAAACCCATGTAACACTCAAACATGTCCTTAGTGTCTGAAACTACATGTGTCCAGCAAAGTGACAAGCACAGTAACAGGGCATTCATATAGTACACCAGAGGGTGGTACTTGCAAACATAACAACCTTGTCTATCTTCTGACCTGTTTACACTGCAGCAAACAGTATGTAGGATAAACCAAGCGCCCCCTAATGGACAGGTTACGTGAACATTTTTACTACATCAAGAGAAAAGATGTAACACAACCCCTTGACAGACATTTTTGTCTGCCAGGCCACACTGACATCCATGTCATAATCCAGATTCTGGAACACATACACATCACACCAGAAATGTCTAGAACTGAGACATTAATATTAGAGAGGGAGAACTATTGGATACACTAGTTATACACAACTGAACCATTGGGCCTCAATGTCATGGGTAAATAGGCACCTTTGCCTTGTACTATGCTAAATTTTTTGTCCAGTGTCTATCTACCATCATGAATGATATCAAGCCACACCCAATGGGGTTGGCTTTAGATTAACTGTAAACTACATTAATTTATTTCATTATTAGGGCTACTATTGAGTACCAAACCTAATACGGCTAGAAATTAGAATTGTTTTCAATTTACATTGACAGCAGACTTTTGTCCCAATCAGTGAGTCACTGATGAGTTTGGATGGCACAGGGTTACCTAGCTCACATCCGTCATCTGTGTAGGGTACGCAAGATTTATTATGACGTGAAAATACCATAAGTCATGTCATTTACCACCACATCCTTTGGACACTTAGGCCGGGAGATCAGCCTAAAGCACAAATAAATTCATAATTTATGGTATGTTGTCTGACGCTCCTTGACAACATCACCCCTCGCTATATCAAGGCAGCGTCTTTCAACAGTGTTTCAGTTACTGCCTGATGAGCTCAGCCTATATATAGTACGAGCGAAGCCGGTCGGAGTTTTTTTCCTATTCCCAAGTTTTGTTTGTCACTGGCCTTGCTTTGTCTTATCTGATCATGAATAAAAGACCTTGAATATTTGTCAATTAAAAAATAAATTAATTTAAAAATTTATGATTGCAAAAATAAGCAAACCATACTAAAATCTGATCTAACTTTGTAAACTGTGACTGTCTCATTTTTGGCTTCCCAAAGTTCCCCGGCTGCTGAACATACAAATAATCCTGCTCTGTGGCATTTCAATCAATAGCCAAATGTGCCTGTTCTGTGTCAGAAGGTAATTAAGTAGATGGTGTGTTCCAATTCCATTCCAGTACTGTACCCAGCCTGATGCCAGCAGTGAAACTTGCAGGCTATGTCAAATGTACTCACTCCTTCCTACCATGCATTCAGCGGCCCAAATCTCTCTGCTCCATGCTAGCATTGTACACATGTATGTACAACGTTATGGTTCAATCTCTCTGCTCCATGCCAGCATTGAACACATGTATGTACAATGTTATGATTCAATCTCTCTGCTCCATGCAAGCATTGTACAACTGTATTATCATCTAATGGTCCGTTCTGTCTGCTCTATGCTAGCATTGTACATATATCACCAAGTGGTTCAATCTGCTCCATGCCTGCATTGCACACCTGTACTCTGCAATGGTTCAATTTCTCCCTCCATACCAGCTCTGTCCTACTATATTATCATCTGGTTCAACTTGTCTGCTCTAATATGCTAGAACTCCAGACATGTATTATCAAGTGGTTCAGTCTCTCTGCTCCCTGCTAGCACTGCACCTATACTATCTGGTGGTTCAATCTTTCTGCTCCCTGTTAGCACTGTACACCTATACTGTCTGTTGGTTCAATCTCTCTGCTCCCTGTTAGCACTGTACACTTATACTGTCTGTTGGTTCAATCTCTGCTCCCTGACAGCACTGTACACTTATACTGTCTGTTGGTTCAATCTCTCTGCTCCCTGTTAACACTGTACACTTATACTGTCTGTTGGTTCAATCTCTGCTCCCTGACAGCACTGTACACTTATACTGTCTGTTGGTTCAATCTTTCTGCTGCCTGTTAGCACTGTACACTTACAGTTAAGCCCGTCTAAAACTTAACAGCCAAATGCATTTTTTGTGTTGCAAAGTGTTGTGATGGGGTTTATAAAGGTTGTAAAAGGTTTGCAAATGGTTGACAAAGGGTTTGTAAAAGGTTGCCAAAAGGTTTCGAATGGTTGAAATGATTGCAAACCATTTCATTATTTTCATCAATAAGATTGAGAAAGTGTGTGAAATGGCTATTAACCATTCGAGAAAGGTTTAAAAGTGTTTAAATGCAATAAGAGGAAATGGTTTTGAAATGGTTTGAAAAGTGTTTGAAGAAGGTTTGCCTTTCACTCAAATGGTTGGAAAAAGGTTGCAAAAGGTTGATGTGTTTGGTGACTTAAATTTAATGCAGGCTTAACTGTATACTGTGTGGTGGTTCAATCTGTGTGTCATATGCCTTCAGTGAATATAACATGCCAAATGTCTCTCTTCCAAATACAAACTGATTGATCATTGGCAGACAAGATTACAGAATTCAGCAAATAAAATCTTAAAAAGTTTATACTGAAAACATTAGCAAAATACATAACGTACATATCTATATAATAATTCAGAAGCATTTCTTGTGTGTACAATTTTAAGCCTACACAAGGTCCACTGCCTGTTAACCAAAACATGGGCAAAAGTATACACCTTGACAGACTTACTAATTGTCCCAGCAAGCACCTTAGGCCATTACAATGTTACTGTAAAATGACTTCTATTTTGAATCTGTATTTAAACATTATAAGTACAATACCATAAGAAGCATGGTTACATGTGGCACTCTTGGCCTTATTTCCACATATTATCCCAGCTTGGTTGACAGCTGCTTTAAAATTAGAGCAAGAGCATTCACTGTGGAATATTGTATCTTGATGAGACTAGACATAGCAAAGGTGTGCATGCTAATAGCCATGCTTTTCGGTTGTGCTTTTCTTAATGGGCAGTAGGTCAGCATCAACATTGTAAGGGCAAACACAAAAATATGTTTCATATATTCTTTATAAAATTAAAACCTGGGCACCTTTCATTTCATAAAATATAAATATAACGCATCTGGTTGACAATAAATAGATATCACTATATGACCAAAAATATCAAGTTGCACCTAAAAGTTATATATTATATTTACTTTTCTCCACATGGAGGAACCTTCATGTTTTTTTTTGTTTTTTTACAAAAGTGTTTTCATTCCACTCTTGAGAACAGCACCTACATGCAGTTTGTGTAATTTGATTACAACATATGAAAAATATATCTATCAGTAGCTAAAACTGGAGCATCAAACAAAGATTTTTTGAATCCACCAATAGGTGGTATAGAAGTGTGAAAAATATAACATTGACACTGCTGACTTCAATCATAGTCAATTCACCCTGTCCCACTGAATCAAGCCAGAGTCCAAAGCTTTCCTAGACATACATGGAGTGCCAAACGCTTTCTCCACACAACTGAAGAAAGCTGTTGATCTTATGCATACAATTCTCATAGCACTTCTCAACAATCTTTAATCAAATTGTCTTTCATAAATTTTGAAATTATTCAAAACCATGGAGACAAATGCCATTTGGCGACTGGCCAGTTTTTGGGAGGTTTAACCCTTTGCTGTTCTGATTAAGACAGAGTCAAGGGCTTTCCTTGGTGCAAGTTGAATGCAGAGCGCCCACCCCACACCGAGGAAAGTTATTGACCTGGAATGCACCATTACAGTAGGTCTTACCCACAATTCCCAGCATACCTATTTTCTATCTCCATGAATTTTAAGTTAAAACATTGAAGCAAATGACAATTTGTTTCCATGCGCTTCTGGGTGACTTGGGTGGGAAAGGGTTAAGGAGAAAAGAGCAATATTACAAGCAAGTTATGACAGTCCTTGATCAGCAAGAGTGCAGTGATCATGTGACCAAATGTCTTCACACACACTGTGGCTAACATTGCAAATAACTTTTATGTTTAAGTGCATTAACTCATTCCACCCTGATAGAAGACTGAGTCAACAGCTTTCCTTGGCGCGCTCTGGGCGCAATGCGCCCAGAGCGCGCCAAGGAAAGCTGTTGACCATGGGCATATAATTTGGAATGATCTTCCATGCAAGTTTCATCCAAAATATTGAAAAATAATCCCTAAATTAGTAAAATACAATTAGCAGACGACATTTAGCTATTAGCGGGAAAAAGCGTCATCAGGGTGGAATGAGTTAACAGCAATAAAATAAATGGACAAAAAAACCACGGATACAAATTACTGATATCACAGACAAAACCTTCACAATGAGATACCTTGTTCCTAATGTAATATTGACACATCTTTCCACTGTAGTTTATATGCTTTTGAGACAAGGAATATAGCTGAAATGAAGCAAAACTGTTGTACATGTATTTATATTGGGGGGGGGGGGGGGAGGGTAACAAATGCATTGCTATGCTGTGTATATCTATGCACTGCTGACTGAATGCTTAAGCTTCAATTCCATCACCAGGTTACACAATTTTTCAAACCACTGTTTGAAAATGTTTATTTCAAAATTTGGAAAATCAACATTTTGGTTATGGGTCAACTTGTGTAAAATTATTATAATTTGTAACTTTCCCTCAAAACTGTTTTTAGTTTCAATTTTGGTGTATTCAGATTTTCACTGAATGGATTTCACTGAAAAAAGCAGCTAAATTCAGTTGTCCCGTGTGCCGGCAACCTCATTGACATTCCTGGAGTTATAACTCACTCAGTGTGACCTGTTCAGAATTTAACTCATTCCACCCTAATGATGCTTTTTCCAGCTAATATCTTAATGTCATCTGCTAATTGTATTTTACTAATTAAAGGATTATTTTTCAAAATTTTTTATGATACTTGCATGGAAGATCATTCCAAATTATATGCCCATGGTCAACAGTTTTCCTTGGTGTGCTCTGAGCACATTGCGCCCAGAGCACACCAAGGAAAGCTGTTGACTCCGTCTTCTATCAGGGTGGAATGTGTTGCATCAAAAATTTAACCCAACACACTTGGTAGAAAATGCAAATTCTCATAAAAAGGGTACAAGTGTTTTTTTGTTTTTTTATGGTCTCTTCTGCCCTTCTTAATGCATTTGCAATTCTAACCACAATGCAATGGGTCACATCAAGCGAGTTCCTCATACCCTGGTGGAAAAGTGTGATGTTACACTGGTGGACCAGCGTGCTGTTGGGCTCCTTGTCTGGCAAATTAACTTCAAGTGATTTGATTTTTTGAGCATTTCTGTCAGCAGTGCAGCTAGAAGAACACTTCAGCACGAATCTGTGCCACTGAATGGCAACTTACAGTCAACACTTCAATACATTCAGAGATGTCAAACAAACTCCTATCCCACTGAAAGCCAAGGCCACCAAATTTCTACCCCTCATAGCACACATACATGTGCATGGGCCCCCTGCTTGGTAAAACACCTGACAAGACAGGTGGCCCCCTGGGTTTAAAGGATGCAGATAATCTAATTAAGACAAAAGAAACTTCATATCATACAAGACACACTTATATCTCCTTTGTCCATGCACTCTCATTTGGATTCCTTTGGTGATGGCATAAACTATATTCCTATGAAGTTCAAAATCCAGTATATTCCTGAAACGTGTCTTGAGTAAGTTTTCTACTTTTATTATTGATTTTGATATAATCATAACTTAGGAAAACATCAACTCTACCTACAATTGTGATGTATATTTGGTCCAACAAAAGGCCCAACTGTGTGAATAATCAAGAACTTTGAACTTAAGCAGCTTGTAGTTGGTCCTTGCTGACCAAGGGCTCACGTGAAAGTAGATTTCAGTTGGGAGTCTTTGTTTAGCAAAGACAAATCTTTTTGTGTTGCTATAAACTGACCAAACATATTTAGTTCTGAGATACAAATCTTAAAAACATAAGGACTAATCCATCAATGTGCTAGAGGTATAACCCAGGAGTACTGTGCCCTATCAGTGCACAGATACATGTATATAGTTTTCATAAGGGTATAGTATAAATAGAAATTAATAGGGGTCCAACCCTCAGAATCATACCAAAAATCCCCAGACACAGGGTCCTTAAGCCCTGTGAGTTGCCCCGACTAGACAGTGTTAAATACATGTATTACCCTTTTCCTGTCCACAGTGGCCAAAAGTTTCTCACACTTGCAGTGATACCTGTGTATTTTTTTCTTTCCCTAGAAACCTAGCATTACTGCCTTTTGTCCAGGAATCAGGCTGTGACCATGAAATAAATAAAATATCTGCTTTGTTGAATTTCCCTGACTTACTAGCCTGAATGATTTAAATGAAACTTTTCAATTGGACCACTGGATGATCCCTCTGTTGCACCACTGTGACAATGCTATCATCATGGTGATAACTGTCTAGGTTAACCATGATGGTGATAACTACCTGGTTAACCATGATGGTGATAACTACCTAGTTAACCTAAAATCCACATGCTGATGTATTGGATGATCTCTGTCCTGTGCCACTTTGACAATGCCATCATCATGGTGATAACTGTCTGGCTTAACCATGGTGACAACTACTGATGGTAATAACTATCTGGGTTAACCCTGATGGTAATAACTATCTGGGTTAACCCTGATGGTAATAACTACCTGGGTTAACCCTGATGGTAATAACTACCTGGGTAAATCCTGATGCTCCTGAAGCTGATGTATTGGTGCTCACTTTGTAACCCACTCAAAATCATCTGCAAACGTGTGCTGTTTTGTGCCATCAAGAGCAATACACCATCAGTCCAGTTTCCCTTGGTGCACTCTGAGAGCCTTGCATCCAAAGCACACCCAGGAGAGCTGCAGACTTGGTCTTCAGAGAGTTCAGATTTTATTTAGATGGACACTCTGTAACCTTTAAACCCAGGTAAAATGGCATTTTGTCAGATTTTGCCTGAAATATCATTTCCTTAGAACTTTTTGGGTGCGATAGGAGTTTGTATATTGACACATGGAAACATAGTAGGGTCAGTGAGGTCCATGCACGGTTACACAGTGCATGGACATACTATAACCTTATAGTACGTATATGCATAAATGTCATACACACACAGAGAGGACGGGGGGTTCAATGATGACAGTAATGTGTACATACACCATGTGGGTTAACAATGTATATATGCATACATAAAAGGGCTTTATATACATCTGATGCGGGTTTACTTTACTGCAATTTACATTTTTTCTGCTAGTATAGGTTTTTTTGTATCCAAGAAGAGTCCACAAAGGTCATAGTCGTCTTCCTTGATTCGTAATTAAATATCTTTCAACCATTTGATATGCATACATGTAAATCTGAGTTTATTGATGCATATTTGTCAAGTCTCCTTTACTTGGTGGGAGTCTCCCACTTTTCTGTTTTGCTTTGGAGTTTTTGAGTGCAAATTAAGCCCATTTTGAACAATCCTTCCCCCCCCCCCACCTCAGCCTACCCCCACCCCAGAAATCCGAAGTCCAAATATTTCGTCTTTATACTTTGTAGAATATAAAATTTATTCCCCTGTGGTTGACAAAAAGTCTCATGGTGACAGTGAAGGATACAAGGAGATAGTGACATACTTAAATGCATAGAAAATGCCTTCATAAATGCACAAACATGTAGATGGTACGATGGGAGTTCACTTTGGGCTGATATACATGTATGCATATGAAAAAGTCATAACACATAGAAGATTGAGGATTAACATAGTACAAGATGTACATATGATCAAGGGTACTCATAAAAGTGGTCATAAACACCTGCAATCTGAGCTGAAGGTAGACAGAAAAATAATATAAACTCTTTGCCCAGTTTTGGTCCAACATGACCTGAAAATGATATGAAACACTGGACTGTAACAACATACAAACATACACATATGAACAGCACTTTCACATAAATTCTATCCTTTAGAACATGAGTACACAATTCATGCTATTCATGTTAATATGTCAGTAACAGGAAGGAAAAAATAGGCTAACATTTGACACCTCATAACGTTACAGTCTAACACATGTACATTTTAACAATTTACACCACCACTGCTTAACATATTGCACATAATATAATACACTCAACCATCAGAAATATAACCTTTTGTAGTGACACATACACAATCTGTACCCATTAAGTATGTAAACATAGACATCGAAATAAATTTTACTGATATAATATAATACATGCACGTCTTATATTTTTATGACACATGTACAACAATGCCAAACTTCAATTGGTTAAGTAATCTTTAAAATCAGTCCGAGATTCTACACTTCACTTCACATTTAAAAATTATGATAAAGAACTTACATTTGTACATATACAGGGAGATGAGTAAGACATGGACATCATTCAGGTTGGTCATGTCCCACTTTACACACAGTATTTATACATCAATAAGTTGATCACACAAGATAGAACTTTACATTACGGTAATACGCTGCATGATAAATATGTTCAGGCAGATGAATTTGCACAATTGCATTGGATACACCCCCTTTGAAATTGGTTTTGTTTACATTAAAATACACAAGTGTTATATGACTGACAATACACACATTTAATATTCATGTAATCATTAATATGTTTGTTGAAAAAGACAGAAAGTGCTTTACGAACAGTCTCAATAAGCAATAAACCATTCAATTTGCTTTCTACATTTTCCAGTAAAATACCACTTCCTGTCAGACTGTCAAATACATATGGTTTGTGTAGAACTGGGTCATGCTGTTATTTAGTGACATATATTTGTGATACAGAAATGACCAAAATAGCTTTCAATGAAGTACCATACTCACTCTAAAACTAGCATTTGATGTTAATTGCAAAACAACATTCATAAAACATTTTCACATTTCACTGTGTTAGCCAAATTCTTTGAAGTAAACTCCACTGTATTTTACCAGAGATCTTCATGCAGACTTAATTCTTTCAGTGCTAAATTTTGGACTGAGTCAACACTTTTCTCGGCACGCATTGGGTGCAATGTGCCCAATGCATGCCGAGAAAAGTTGTTGACCTGGGATATTCTCTCTGGAATTATAGGCATACTGGTACTTGAATGAAATGTTTTTCAAGGAATACAAATCTGGGATCCTAATGATAATTCAAACTAGATTGACTTAAGTAGATCCACTTTAGTTGTGATTGGCACTGAAAGAGTTAAACTGATCTGTGGACCAATTGTTTAAAAAAATACAATCAACCCAAATCTTTGTCCATTATGATTAACTCTTTCCTGTTCAAAGCACCGAAAAGTGCCATGTTGTAAATTGTCGAGACTTGTGTAAGGTGAGATCATTCACGATGGCACACTCTAGGTCAATAGCTTTCCTTGGCATGGGTTGGGCTCAACTTGTGCCAAGGAAAGCTATTGACTCAGTCATACTGTGACCAGGAAAGGTCACTCTTCAACTAAGAACAGATCTGGATATGAACCCAAAGCCCTGGATCTAATGCAACTTTATCACATTAAAAGTTGTCAGTTTGTCAGTCTGATATTGCCATCTACTTCTTTTTCATCAGTAACAATACTATACTGTGAGTCAACAGCTAGCCTCAGCATATTCCAGGTTTAAATCACCCACAGTAAACCAAGGAAAGCTATGGACTCAATCTCTAGAGTGTTAAGGTGGAAACAGCATGATCTGCCCTTTGATAAAAACAATGAAATTTGGAAAAAAACAATGGGGGAAAAAGTAATGCATGTAAATTAATAATTGATGATAAACTAGAAACTGTTGGATATGTGTTTCTGTTAGAAGCTGCAGTTATCATGAACATGGTATCACTGATCTGAGCCTCCAATGAAATATAGTAGAATCTTCCTCTTCAGACCATCCATGGCAAACTGGCAAAAAAAAGGGTCCCAGAAAACAGGACAGTGATTTTTAATATGGAGTACAAAATATGGAATTTAGACAGAAATGAGACTGTAAAGACATGGTTAAAATGAGTGGTTCCAGTACATATGTATTAACTTGTTCCATACTATGGTCACAGCCCTTGGTCAGTGGTTCTGGCAATGCCTGGCAAGTCATACTGCAGCTGCCCTTGCAGCAGCTGCAGCATGACTTGCCAGGCAGTGCCAGAACAACTGACTTAAGGCTATAGGCATGTTGGTGCTTGAGCGAAAGCTCTTATCATGAAGAATTTAAACATGCAATTATTGTCTTAAATCTAGGTAAATATACGGAAAAATCAGGGACTGGTATGGAATGAGTTAATACAAACAACTCTACTTCAGTATTACGTTGGGGCCTGTCTGAAAGTGCTTTCTTTTCTTGATGTTCATTGATCTTTTACACTTGGTATTCACATAAATACCACACAACTATGTTTCAGTAAGTGACATTTTTGACAAAAGTCCAAAAAGGAAATTTAGAAACCAACAGTACAGTGTTGAAAATAAGTGAAAACACTGACATATACACGTATATATATAGCATCTCATCATGTTGTGTGCTTGCTCTTCCAAGACAGCATGTTTGTAAAAAGATAAAAGATCTATTATGCATTGCTGGTGAAAGGATACACAGAGAATGTTACCTGATCATACAACTGTGAGAAATAAATATAGAAAAACAATACATACACAATATATACAAACATCATACAGGCACATCCTCATTGTCACCATTCTAATCATGTGAGGCAAACATCTGACAAATTCTGGGATATATCATCAGAAAAAGGTTTTGATTTTGAGTTTACAATGGAGACTTTCTTTTTAAAGGCCAACAGGTCCTCAAGTACACAGAAGGTCCCATCTACTGAGGTTTATCTATTAATTCCCCATTACATATGCATATCCTCAAACAACAAAATGTCATATTCATGTGTGCCCTTTGAAGCAAGTTTGAGCAGTTGAATATGCTACTCCAACTGGTCCAGGGCCACGTACTTCTCAAGTAGCTTTGGGAGTCCCAGTCTGCTGAGATTCCTGAGAGCCGAAACTGTGGACACATGGGTGCGAATGGCTATTCGGCAGAGCTGCTTCAGAGTAGGCGAGGTGGACGCCTTCAGTTTCAGAAACTGCAGTAAGGATGGAAGAGCCTTTGCTGTTGCATCCTTGGGAAGATACTCATATGAGACCTTGGCTCCAGCATATACCAACATCTTGAGTGTATGTTCATAGACATCACCCAAATCATCTTGGAGCTGAGCGACGAGGTATGCTGCCTGTAAAGCACTCTGAACAGGTACGCTGCCTTCCATATCTGCAATGCATGGGTCTGCCCCCGACTGAATTAAAATCTGCATGATTTCCATAAACATTAACATTTCTATGACTTTACTGTCACGGTCTATGCTAGCATTGCCCACCTGCCACACACCATCAACAGCTCTCTTCAGAGGGGTCTCCAGGTAGTTGTTGGTGTCATTAATATCACAGCCACAGTCAATGAGAAGCTGCACTAGTTCCACATGACCAGTTGGGAACCTCTGGGAGGGATTATCGGCTAACTGACAACGGGATAAGGACTTGCAGGCGATGTGAAGGGCGGTATTGCCTGCTGCATTTCGGGCATGCAACTGACACCCATGGTTGATCAACTCTTTTACAATCAGCACATGCCGTTCCCTGACTGCCTGTAACAATGCAGTGTTCCCTGAGAACGGTTCTCGAATCTCATCTACTTCAAGTCGCGATATGCGGAAAGTGTCAACAGCCCAGGCGAGGGCATCAGGATAGTCCTCTACCATGGTCTGTTGTTCCATGTCAGCCCCATGGTCCAGGAGTAAAGTGACCAGCTCCAGATTTCCACACTGGCAGGCTATGATGAGGGGAGTGGTCATACTGTGGTCCCCGTAGTTCACCTGGGCCCCTGTACTCAGCAACTGCCGAGCCATTTCCACAGAAGTTTTGGGGCACTCATATTGACAAGCAAAGTGAAGTGGTACGGATGCATTGAATGGAGTTTCTGTGTTGACCTTGCAGCCTCCCTCCAGCAGAACTTTCAGCATGGGCATCTTCCCTTTCTGAGCAGCGAAATGGAGCCCTGTCATCTTTTCCATGCCACTTTCAAATCGATAGAGAGCATCCACATCAACATCTTTCTTGGACATCATTTTCTTGATGGTCTTCAGGTTAGTCTGCAAGCAGGCATCGACAAACTTCTGAGCCAGCCTGCTGTCCTCCATGGTGGCAACAGTAGACATACGCAGACGTCTGAAAATAGCACAATTTGTATATTGAATTTTCAAAATTTTTGCATTGAACACCACAATAGTGATTAATTAGTGTAGGTTTAGACATGGACACTGACTGAACTGGATATGGACTGGGGGGGGGGGGGGGGGGGGGAGGGGCAGAACTACACAAAAAATGTGGCACTCCTGCTCCTGTTTGTACATGCATAATAGGTATGAAAAATAACATTCAGAGAACGGTTTACCCTCGGTGCCCAAATTTTTTTTTCCTCAATGCTGCATTTTTCTTTCAGACTTTGTAGCAGAACACTGTACATACAATTTCCATATTGCTGTCTATAAAATAAAAGAGCACTTTCGAATGTGTTCTTGCGACAATTTCTGAGGGACAGAGACCACTGTACTGTGAGTCACTCAGACAGCCATCAAATAAATACTTCCAAAAGTTTCATAACAGGTTTAAAAATAACTAAAAAAGAAGATTTCCGATTTGCTGCATAGCAAATCAGTGTGTGTGTCTTCAAAGCTTATTGCTGCGTACTAGTCCATAACATAGGAGTAAAAGTTAGAATGGCATCTCAATCTATTATGGCTTTGAAGTTATTCAAAAAATTTTAATTTCCAACGGTGCTACTTAGCATAATTTAAATTACTACAACTTTTCTTTTTAATTCATTAGGCGCGCTAAACAACCCCCTAGTAGAAGTTGAAATAACATCTCTATCTATCATAGTGTTGAAGATACTCTAGATTGAAATTTTTGAATAGTGCTAATTAGCATAAATTAAATTGTTACTTTTTTAGATTCATTACATGTCCAGTGGTCAATAATTGCTAATAGAAGTTGAAATGACATCTTTATCTATAGTAGTTTTGAAGATATGCAAGATTTAAAATTTCAAATGCTGCTAATAAGCATAATTGAAATTGCTACAACTTTTGTCTTTGATTCTTTATACGTGCAATGGTAAATAACTCCCCAGTAGAAATTGAAATGACATCTCTATCTATTATACTTTTGAAGATGCTGAAGATTGAAAATTTCAAATGCCACTAATTTGCATAATTTTAACCATCTTCATTCCTCTGCATAAAAAGACCAGTCTCCTTGTATGGCACTACAATCATGCCAAGTTTGTGGAGTTTCTATGTATATTAGTGTCAGAGAAAAGTGTCAGACAAATTCAATGGTAAAGAAGAAAGAAACTAGAAAAGAAGATTTGATTCAAAGCAAATCTATTTGTGCGCCTTCAAAAGTTGTAAGTATTTAATGTTACAATTTTTGTTCTTTGGTACTTCACATTCCATTAAGGTTATGGCTGGATGAAAATTTCAAAGTCCAAATGACCCGGACCTGTGACCTTTAGAGGGCACATGTAAATTACAAAAATATACAGCTCTCAGTTGGAGGAGGCTCCCATATTAAAAAATACATAAAGACTGGTGTTTAGTTGGTTTCTTCTTGCTTATTTGGTTTTCACTACTTTTTTGTTGAAACCCCTGCATCGCTTGCTGATCCTATACACTATGTCTGGGTCAGTAGTGTTGGTCTATCCCACCGACTTCAGTTTTCAAAGAAAGAATTCCTAGAAAAATAATATGTCTGTGCTGGCACACAGACATAATATTATTAATAAAGAACTTTAGGAAAAACAGAAAGTGTGTGTTGACACACACATTTTAATAAGAGGAAGCTAGTTTTCATTAGGAATGTGGTCCACTATAATGTGCATCTCTGAAAAAAATTAATGAAGCTGCGTTGGATCCCTTTTGGGATATTATGGTAAGGTCGTCCCCTTGTGCACCACTCGGACAGTCTTGAAGATTAATACTTTAAAGTTTCATAAAAAGTTTATAAATACAATGCACAATGAGAAGCTGCTTTTATATAGGAATGTGGTCCATCATAAGATGCATTTCTATAAATACAATGCACAAAGAAGCTGGTTTTATACAGGAATGTGGTCCATCATAAGATGCATCTCTAAAAAAATTGGTAAAGCTGTGGTCAATATTTTTTGAGATATCGTGGTAACGTCATCAGGGTTGATGCCACTCTTTCAAACAAATAAAAGTTTCATAAAAAGAAAAAAAAATATTTAGAAGAAGCTGGTTTTAATTAGAAAGCTGGTCCCATAAGATAAATCTCTGACAAAAATTTGGCAAGTTGTGGTCAGTATTTTTTTTAGATACTATGGTAATGTTGTCAGGGTTGACGCAACTCAGACGGCCTTCAAATGAATACATTAAAAGTTTCATAAAAATTTTAAAAATAATCAGAAGAAGCTGGTTTCCATAGGAACCTGGTCCATCATAAGGTCCTTCTGTGACAAAAAAATTTGGTACAGCTATGATAAATATTTTTTGAGACATTGCAGTAATGTAGACAAGACGGACGGATCGACAATGCAGGGGATGACAATACCCTCCAGCACTTTATGTACCGGGGGTAAAAATTACATTCTCAGCCCCTTTGCCCTTCTCAGTCCAGATTGGGGTATCTTAAGTGACTAAGCCGAGATGGGAAATTGCTTTTCGCTGGTATCCCTCCCTTTGTTATGGTATTTGTGAATGTTACCTATGCACATACCAATAGGTGGCACTCTTATGATAATAAAACTGTTGAAATACAAATTTTTGCGCCTTTGTGAGTCACCACCAGTAAAAATTACGGAACTGTTTCTCCTTATGTTCTGCATTTGTGTTTTAGAGCGAATCTCCCATCATTCATAGGTGTTCTGAGATTAACTCTCATTCAGCCAGTTCATGTTTTACTGGGCTGGCACCAGCCATTAGCCATAGGCTACTGCTTGTGAACTTGGCAAAAAGAATTTACAACCTTTTAGCCAAATTGGCAAAAGAAATTTTTGTTACGCAGTAGCTACAATATCAGTTTCACTGTTTTATCACTGCTGCCTATTAGAGGTAAAATGCTTGAAGATGTGAGCTGACTTTGGCTAATAAAATTTAAGTTTGTAGTGATTTCAAGTAAAAATATGTGTTTAATTGATGATCTTATGGGTAGTAAAATAAATCGTGCCCTTGTACCCTGGCAACAATTTTGAACCCACAGCCAGGAATGTCAGCCCTCGGCTTGGCTTCAAGTTGAAATTCCCAACCTTGCATTCAAAATTCTTCATGTAACCTGGGTCCAAAGGCACCATTTCTCCATTACCAATTTCAATCTGTCATGGAAACAAGTTTTCCAGAAGTACAGCAAGGTTCATGTTTTTGCCAGAAAAGGTTAGAGGTCCTCCATCGTTTGCTGACAATGCTTTCTAATTGGTTGTCCTTATTTTATATTTGTGATAGATTTCCTGGCATTTTGATATTAATTACAAAAAGCACATGCAAATCCTTTATTCAAGTGTAAAGCACCTTCAATTACTGACAAATATCCCTATTGTGAATTCAGTTTCTGCTTTACCTGGTAAGTTATTTTAGGACATTCAATATATATATATTTAAAAAGAAACTCAGTTTGCTAGAAAACCTAACTGGTTTCTAACCCCGGGTTTGGGGCAAAAACCAGGGTTGAGTACAGTCTGTGATGTACTCCCATATGTTTATTTATGATTATCAATCTGATAAGAGAAGCAATTAACACCAGAGGTGCATGCCTTTAACCTTTTGTATACATCTAAAAGAGAAAGTCGTTCCCTCTAATGATCATGGCGACTAAGAGTTCTTGTCTACAGTTATGTCAGTTGGCACTTGAGGTAATAAGAATCATAAAGGTAGTAGCCACAGAATTTCAGTACATTGTGGTTAGTCTTGGTTTTCTGGAGGCCATCATCCAGCATGATATATATATATATATATATATATATATATATATATATATATATATATATATATATATATATATATATATATATATATATATATATATATATATATATATATATATGCAACATCTTCAGTTAAGTACTTACATGTCTCTGCTAAACATTCCTATGTCAAATGCAAGCAGCCTTTATCAAGTCATACAGTTTTGTTTTGTTCTTTCGGGTGAAAAAAATATGAAACACAAATCTCTGAACAAGAGGACCAACATGTTTGGCAATAATATCACCCACTCATTGAAACTTCAAGTGTATCAATAAGAATTCTAGGTGTACATACAGCCCTGGTTATCATTCATGTTCACTGGGTTGGTATGGGAGCATGAGCTTTGATATTTCAGAGCAAAGTGGTTCAAAAAGAGGCTAAAGTCAGCCCATGGGGTTTTTTTCATTGTATAACCAATAAGATGGTAGCAGCCACAAGTTCCTAATTATAATTTTTTAAATATCACCCTCAAAATTGTTACCAGGCGTTCAGTTCCTGTACAGCCAAACAGAGCGAACAGAACAGTAATGATCAGGAAGAGGTTTAAATTAGCAACTGCTATTAACCTTTCCAGGTGTTATCTGACAAATGGGTGCAAATTTAGATAAAATAATACTGGGAAGTAATCAAGTGACATTTACCTTCATATTTATTTATACATCATATTTCCCCTTCCATGAAAATTGCTGTTCTAATTACCAGAGTTAAAGATCTATATGTATAACACTGGAATTACCATAGTGACACAATGCACATAGGGATGCTATAACAGTAATGCCATCTGGTGGCAAATCTATTCTGCACCTGCCTCGGTTAAAATCGTTTCCAAATGGGAAATACCTGTGAAAAATAGCACGAAAAATGGATTTTAAAGGAAATGTGTGCCAGTGGATACTTATTTCTCTCAGGGTTCTCTGAAAGCCTTGGCAGGGTGGGGCACTTCCCAGAAAAAGTGACAGGCAGGCTCCATGTAGGGTGTGAAATATAGACTCAACAAGAGCTGAACCAAGAAAGGGAAAAGGGGGGGGGGGGATCTTTAGAAGCGGTTCCCAGGGCCTAGGCCAGGGATTGTATGTTTTTTATCATCATGAAAAAGAATAACACTGCAGGTGGAAAATACCAAATGAAGGTCTTGGAAAGAGAAAGCTTTTACAAACAAAACAAACACTGGGGTTCTTGGAGAGAAAATAATTTGTAAAGCATGACTCTTTGGGAGTACTTGTGTTGAAAGCGAGTCTCCTTTTGAAATACTTACCTGTGTAGCAGGGAATGTGACCACTAGCCAATTAGCCAAATGCTAATGGTTCTTGATTTGGCTGAGTGACAGGTGAAAATGGCTAAAATGAATTGTTCATGGGCTAAGACCGAATTTTTGTAAATCATGCGTGTATTTCCCATTTTAGCTACAGAGCTTTTCAATCCAGATCTGTCTCTGCCCTAATATTAATAATATTGCCTATCACTAAGTGTCAGTCATATACGGCGCACGCCAGCGTAGCCGTGGGCATCATGAGGCGAATAGCATGGCATGTTCCTTCTGTGTGAATTCACAAGAGATCTGCCTTCACCGAAGGCTTTGGCTTTGGCTTTGACAGTGTGTACATGTGTTACATTGTACATACATGTTCTAGCCTACTGAGGAAGACAATGCTTCCTCCAGCCCGGTCTCAATTTGTGTTCTCTCTTGCATAGGCATGGGATAACGCCGTCAAGAGTGCGGTCACAGAGAAGCCCTGAACTGCAATTCTATAATAACCTACACGAAATTAAAAACGAACTGCATGCTTGTAATTAAAAACGTAAGCAAAAGAAATAAAAACGATGAACAAGAAAGACGAGCAAGTGTGAATGTATGGGGGAAAATGTTCCCGGCTAATGTTGACTCTTCCCTGTCCAAACACAAATCAGAAATGGAGGCACGGTAATAATCTGATTCATCTTCTTACCCACTAACGGTGGCCAACATCTTGTCCAAAAGAGTGTCTACTGAATCCTTTGAATGTCTCCAATCAAACAGCAACCAAAACTAACTTCA
Source organism: Hermodice carunculata (assembly GCA_964020975.1). Classification (NCBI taxonomy): domain Eukaryota; kingdom Metazoa; phylum Annelida; class Polychaeta; order Eunicida; family Amphinomidae; genus Hermodice; species Hermodice carunculata. Next base: position 12,570,643 of record OZ026614.1, read on the forward strand.
TATACTGATGTCAATCAGCGTACAGCATGAAATGCTAAACAACAAAAAGTGTCATTGCGAAAATATCTCAGCCAAAGTTGCCATCTTTGCTTGATGTTGATGACCACAGTACTCTCGATCCAAAATCATGATTTTATTTCTGTGAACCTGATGTTCTATTTTAAAATGTTTATAATCTGAAACCATAATTTCTTGTTTGTGATGAAATAAAGCGTGATGATATATAGCTGTGCTTCCGGTACTATAAATGCGACAAATCATTTCACGCGAGGTTAACAGGTCTGGGGAAGTAAAGGTCAAGGTCGATTCAGTGGAAGATGGCTTTCGTTAAGATAGCAAGCTGGGAGCCCGAAGAAGTAGCGGAATGGCTTAGAGGTTAGTGTCTTTTCCAATCATATTGACACTAAAGTGCAATGCTACACAAAATACACAGTCTTGCATGCTTGCATTAATGACGGGTAGACCACGGGGCACGCAAAGGCACGTCGCAGTTTGATCGCCTCAATCGGAGGTTTCACTGCCAATAAACCCGAATGAATAGGCCCACTCTTCAATAATTTTCAGACATTATCTGGCCAAGACCCAGCATTAACGTGTTGAACTGATTGGTTCGCACACGGCAGTCAAGTCGCATGTTATCAATCTGTGCATTTACAGGGCTGGACAGATATATATATCGGGCAGTTGTAAGAAACAAGGACGCCAAAACAAAGCAATGTCTTTGCTTCTTGAGACCTTGCCCGTCCCAGTTCCATCTTTTTTTCAAACTATACACGCACACTTAAACAAACTGTATAAAAAAAGTCAAAACAGAGGAGTCCAGCTAAAATAACATGTATGTATCGTCAATGTTAGTGGTACGTATAAGTCGGCCCTCACAAAATAGCAAAATTCAAAATTCATGCCAACAGCCCTTCCCTGCTCTGAAACAAAATATGCTGGTGTTTCAACCTTCCACAGCTCTTTCTTTACACACCCTTTCACTGCCCAGCTACTATATTCACACATCTTTGATGCATTGTCAGTGCAGGATTCAAAGCAACAGGGAGCAGGTTTTGCTGCTTGTTAGTCCAATCAGGGATGTGCTATTCAGATGGACTACCAATGGGCTGAGGCGTGTTTGATGTGTTGTTTTTGGTAAGGGTTGCGGACAGCTCATATGATTAGTGCTGCATACCCATCCTGCTCATTGTTATGTGCATGACACACCACACACCAGGGTGGCAACCCCAAGTGGTCCTAGAGCTGGTTGTGATCTCACTAGGCTCAAGAGTTTATGGAAAATATTGCCAACAATTTCCATTTTATCCAGAAATTTGGAGATCTTTCAAGTATAAAATTCACCAAGAGCTAGGATCGACCACACCATGTGATAACACTGTGTGGAAGATTGGTCTTTGTACATTTCAGATGTATACATGCTTTCTGTGGTCCTGTCCAGCAAAAGTGACTATTAAACACTAAAATTATTCAGTTTTTATCAATTTGATTGTACTGAAAGTGAGAAAATGCCCTCCTTAACTATTCAAGTGAAAAGTAAGTAATTTTATTGACAACAATCAAGGTCAATTCTGACCTATTTGTATACATGATAATCAATACATGTACACTCATTCAGAGCAATAGTTAATCAATGCAATACAATCATTCAAAATAATAGAAACATGTAGTCAGATACAGGTATTACGCTCATACTAAATATAAATACATGTACCTAGCAACAGCACCACTAAGTAGTATTCTATGGTCCTGTAGTATCACTATCAGCTATAGATGTTCAGACGGATATAACAGAAACATACCATCTGATACATGTATTACTATCATTACAATCAGACTGAATATAAATACTTGTACTTAACAACAGCACCACTGTTGTAAAATCGTTGGTACTGTCTGTAGCATCACCATCACCTACACAGCTACTGATATTTGGACAGAACATTAATTTAAAAAAAAAAAAACAAGTAAATATGAATTGCTGCAATCCCTGTGACAACTAATAAATCTAAGTTGCTGCAGTCCCTGTGACGAATAAGTCCAAGTTGCTAATACTTGTATCTGACTATTTATTGGAATACTTGATGCAACAAACGATGTTGTGCTTCTCTTTCCACGATTCAAATGGTCAGATTGATTGGGCGCACATCCAAAGTTCCTGGTTATTGGGAGTAAAAATGGCTACCTGAGGTAAACTGCCACAGGTACTGGATGAAGCCGGTTTCAGCAACCTACATCCAACATCTGTCAGACCAACTCGGGGATTAGAGTGGCAGTTGTTTCTATGTTAAAAGTCCCTCTGTTATAAGGCACTTTTGCTATAACACTGTATACCCTCTGGACCCCAATACCAGTGATGTAAAGAGGGATCACTGTATATATATATATATATATATATATATATATATATATATATATATATATATATATATATATATATAAGAGTTTGGTTGCCATGTGACAGCTCATTATATGCTCAGAAGAAATTAAAAATTAATAGCAACATTCCAAATTACATGATACATGGAGTGTGAATGGGATTAAATGTAGCAGTATCAGAGCTCATGAATTTGCATGTTTGTTATCCAGGAACAAGTCAAATTCCAATGAATCCAAGTTACAATTGCAAAATAACAAACCCTAGGGCAACCACGAATTGAAGGTTTTCTTAATTATATTTGCATGACCAGGCCTTCTTGGAGGGGTAGTTAGACACCAGACTTATTAGCCCTGATGGTCAGACTGCTGCTGAAAAAAAAAAAAAACAGAATTGCAGAACCCTTAATATGTGGAGTGCTCTGTCACACTGTCTAAATGTTCATGTTCCTTGTACAGAAGGATTTGTCCAGGGCATTTACTCCCAGAGCTGTGGCTGCTCAGTGGGCGTGTATGTATATGTACAGTAAAACCTCCCTTACCGAACACCTCCTTATACTGAACACTTTTTCTGTCCCAATTGTATGTTTTCGTTATAAGTAAACCTCTGAATACTGGACACCTCTGTACCGAACACTGTTGTCCAGTCCCAAGGGCATTCGGTATGTGGAGTTTTCACTGCAGCTTGTAACATAGTATAATGTGTAGTTGCTTAGAACTAAAGGGTTGAACATTCAGGTGAGGGCAGGGTATCTTTGAGATTAGTGGCATGATGTAACCCAGCTGAGTCAGTCATCTTGGACCTCTGATTGAAACTGCTCCTGATGTATCTGTTTCT
>OZ026614.1:12574056-12739056 GCA_964020975.1 Hermodice carunculata
CTTCATCTGTGACATAATTGGCTCATGTGTTAACATGTGAAACTGAGGTTACAGCTAGCTTCTAATAATGTGTCTAACAGAGCATTCAGTTTCTGTTGAATCGCAGAACAACTCTTTGTAACTCGGAAACATAAACATTTATTTTTACTTTGGGGTTGGACAGAACTCACTCGCTTCTGATGAGTCCAGCTATGGACAAAACTGGTCACCCATTTTGGCACATCGTGCATCTACTTTCTTCAACACTTGCCTTGTTTTCTATATTCTGATAATGACCATTTTGTTGTTAGCTCTGCTGACCTAAGGTCGCAGAGCTTATAGCATCGCTCGTCTGTCCGTCCATAAACTTTTGGGTTGTGAGCACAATAACTTGAAAAGTTTTGATGTTAAGCCGATGTAACTGTCAGGACTTATAGGGTCCCAGTGTATGAAAATCTAGGTACCTTTCAATATTGGTGGTGTTACCTACAATATTATTTGATATAAGGGTCAAAATGTGAAAATCTTGTGAACACTCTAGCATTTTAAATTTTTGATGGATCTTCACCAAATATGGTGGGATTGTGCAGGAGGTCAAAGTCTAATTTAGTAGTGATAGTAGTAGTGCCACCTATAATTTGATGGAAAGTATGAGCCAAAGTCTGTTTTAAAGTTATAAAATGCCACATTTGGAAAAGTAATTGGATTAGACTTGCCAAATTTATAGGATAGACAGACCATGTCCAATGACAAGTTGACAAGTTTATTGCAATCCAAGATCAGTACATGACTGTTGAGGTATGGATGCCATAACAATTAAAATTATATGACCAAGTCATTTAAAGAGTAAATACCAGATGATTATGGGTAGATGAGAGGTGCACAAGGTGAATTAAAAGATAGTAAATCAAGAACCCTAAAAATCAATTACATTGAGTTTATAAGACATTACAATCAGTCGAGAGCCAAAAGTATGATAAAACAATCAGTGATGAAAAAGATCATTGATCAGAAAGGCTCTACGTGATCAAAAATGAATTGTATACAACTTTTTTAAAAACTAAATAGAGATCGTGAATCCCGGACATGCTGAGGTAGTTCATTCCAAAATTTGGTACCAATAAAAGAAAGAGTTTTAGGGGAAGACCTTGCCTGGAAAAATTTTGAGGAAGTGGATGCTCTTGTTTGATAAGAATGGACTTCTGTCACTGGAGTAAAGATATTTTGTAATTAAGGTGGGACTTCGTTATTAACCATTTTCCAAAGAAAAATACAGAGATTGTAGAACAATCTCTGTTTGACACTCATCCATTTCAGGGTCCTCAGCATGTCGAGGATGTGCGTCCTAGGGTGACGTAATATTATTCTCATTGCCCTGTTCTGTAGTCGTTGGAGGTGTACAATGTCAGCTTTTTTCAGATTGCTACCCCAGACTGTGCTACAATAATCAAAATGAGGTAACACCAAGGTGTTGTACAGGGTAGTTTTGGAGTCTGCACAAAGAAAATTTGCAGCTCTGCTAAAAATACCAAGAGCTCTCTTTATTTTTGTAACAACCTCATCAACCTGCTTTTCAAATTTCACTTCCTGATCAAGCGTAACATCCAAGTACTTACAAGCCTCTGATTGGGAGATAGCTTGATCATTGAGTGATAGATCAAGGGTTGAATTGATGGAATTTCTCTTGTGATTGCTATAAATGAGCATACAAGTTGTTTTTTCAAGGTGGAGACTCAATTTATTTGCATGCAACCAGTCAGCTACTTGGGTCAGCTCTTGCTGTAATACAGTGGAGACAACATCTTTGGATTTGTCAGCATTATAAAACAGAGTGTCATCTGCATATAAGTTGACTTTAGATTTTTTGAGGGAGACACTTAGATCATTTACATAAAGAATAAACAAGAGGGGGCCAAGAATTGACCCTTGGGCAACGCCAGTACCAATCGCCATGGGTTGGGACAAGTTTCCAGTGATACAAGCAATCTGTTTCCTGTCAGAAAGGTAACTCTTGAACCAATGAAAACTTGTCCCTTTGAATCCATAATGTTCAAGCTTTGCAAGAAGGATATTGTGATTAACTGTGTCGAAAGCTTTTTTCAAATCTAAGGTAACAAGGCCAGTTATATTTCCGAATTGAATTTCATCAAATAAGGATTCAGTTAATCTATGAAGACTAGTCTGGGTTGAGTGTTTTGGACGGAAGCCTGACTGTTCCAGGCATAGGACTTTGTGTTCTGAGCAATATCTGTAGATCTGCCTGTGAACAATTTTTTCCAGAAGTTTGGAGATTACTGGTAGGATGGAGATGGGTCTGTAGTTTCCAGGATCAGTTCTAGAACCCTTCTTGAAAAGGGCTGAAACTCTCGCAAATTTCCACTCATCAGGTACAATTCCTGTTTTGAGCGATTTATTAAAGATAAAAGCTAGGCTATTTGATATGGCTTGGGAAGCAGTTTTAAGAAGTTTGGATTGGATATTGTCAAGACCTGTTGCTTTGTTTTGTGGTAGTTCAGCCAAAAGTTTTGAAACATCATGTTCGGAGATACTGCTGAAAGAAAAATGTCCAGGAGAATGTGGCATATACTCGAGGAGGTAGTCAATAGCTGATCTAGTGGAACTTGGAATTTGGTTAGATAAATGGGTGCCAATTTCAATTAAGAATTTATTGAATTCATTGGCAATTTCAGAAAATTTATTAATGAATGTATCATTAATAATTAAGGAAGTAATACCATTTTGTGAACATTTAGGCAAAACATCTTTCAGCACATGCCACATTTCCTTACTATTGCCTTTGTTATTATTTACTGATGAGGAATAGTGTTTAAACTTGGCTTGGCGGACCAAGGATGTAACTTTATTTCTCAACTTTTTGTAATTTGATCAGTCAGCTGTATTATTGGATGCAATTGCTCTTGAGTGCCATTGATCCCAAAGAGATTTAGCTGTTTCAATCTCTTCACTATACCAACGGATTTTGGCTTTTTGAGCTCTGAATCTTTGGGGGGGGGGGGCATGTTTTTCAACAACATCAGTGAAAAGTAATTTCCAACCTAGCCAAACATCATTAATGCTATCAAAACATTCGATGATATGCCATGGTACAATATGTAAATCAGCTAAAAAATCAGTAGTATTCAATCTCTTAAAATTCCTAGAAGTCACATAGCGGTGATTGGCTCTGTGTGAAATGGAGTCAAGAACTATAAAGTTAAACAGGTGGTCAGCAACTGAAACTATCCCAACTCCAGATGTTGAATTTTTAATGTTTGTTATAGTAAGATCTATGATCGTCGCAGAAGAGTCTGTAATCCTTGCTGGGACCTTGATTGTTTGATTAAAGTCATATGTAGAAGTCAAATCATTGAGTTTGTGTGTCGAGGATCCGCTAATATTAACATGAGAAAAATCAATATTGAAATCGCCAGTTATTACAGAGTCATATATGGGATTATCCATGTGCACTAGCATTCCTTCAAAGTGATCAAAGAAGTTAACCGTAGAGTGGGGGTGCCTGTAAAGAACAGTTACTAGGAGACTTTTACGCTTGTCACGATTTATCTGAACAGTCATGCTCATGAGATTTGGATAACTAAAATCAGGAGCTTCAGCAAAAGAAATGCCAAATGTTGCGTATGTAAATCCCAAAACCTTGGGCACCTTTAAAATCAGCATGTTTGTCTTGTCTACAAAAAGAAGATCCCGCAATGTCAACTGACATGGTAGGAACACTGTCATTAAGCCAGGTTTCGGTAACAGCAAGTATATCTGGTTTAAGCTTAAAGAGAGTATCCGACAGTTCTTCATGATGGTGAAGAAGACCGCCCTGACCAACATTTATGTGACCTATTTTGAAACCTTTGGACTCAGTGAATAGGTCACATCCAGCAAGAATGTTCACACGTTTAGGGCATGTATGTGGAATGGGTGGATCATGAACGTCCACATTAGAAAGGTTACTTAAATTGCAACTATCATTGAAGTAAGAGTCCGAGAAAGGATTAAGTGTACAATAATCACAGTACCACTCAAGTGATATATTGTCCTGGTATCTTCTGTACGCAGGAAGGTCCATGTGAATACATCTGGTGTGGTACCAGGAATCACAAATGTCACACGCGATGCCTTTTTGGTTGCTTCTGACAGGTTTCATACACATACCACATGGGTGTCTCCATGGGCCAGGGTTTGCATGTACATCACCGCTGACGCATAATAGCATCAACAGATGAAGAGTGATGGCTGGTACTGCTCTGATGTTTCTGGTTTTCTGACGTTGGAACATATGGCGATGAATATTTGTGTGATTTGGCACCAAAGTAGAATGTAAACGTTCCAGATCAAATTTTGTTGGTAAAGCATTATGGCATGTGGTTATGGCATATCCGACTGGGTCATATATGTTGTTGAAGTCTTGGTTGACATCTAAATTATCATGAATGTCGAGGCTTTAGCAAAAGACTGGGTTGTCTTGCCCGATAAGAGTATCACTATGACAGTGAAGCGAGTAGCTAGAGCCATGATAATCTTGTTATGGCTTGTCGCTCAGCAGAAAAGCACTTGGTAAAATGGCAAAAAAGCCTCTATAAAACAGTGTCGTATCAAAATAAGCAGTGGATTACAGTCACAGATTCTTCGGCAAGACGGGAGCTGTCATCAATGCTAGAATGTTATGTAATATCAGTGACCTTGACCTATTGTTGTTAAGTCACCATGCCTGTAAATTTGAAAGAGGGGATTTTATAATTGCATGGTGTCGCTTTGACATCAATGGCAATGTCATGACAGCACCAGGCCCATGGGCCTCTTGTATTACATAATCTGGGTGACATTGATCTTTTGTCCCAAGGTCACTGAGGACATGAAATGAAGGAGTCAGTGGTTGTTGTCTTGGCACATGCAACAATATTCATCCCAGGAATTGCACAAATAGGCTATGATTACATGTGGAGCCAAGTGCCATCTGGTGGACCAATTAGACTTAATAGGTTCAAAAGCCACTTGAGGACTCGCAACTTTGAATTGAAATGAAGATGTAGGTGCAACATAGCCACGGTGCCAGCAGAGCATTAGGCCCATGGGCCTCTTGTTGTTGATTGACCCTGCATGTTTACAATGAACATTTTTACATGGAAATAAGTTTATTGTTATCCCTTTGTCCTTCAATATGTTTAAAATTGGCCAAACACAAAATGTTGTCTGTTTCAGCGTTTTTATGTACTTTTCAAATTGATTGGAAAATCTGCACTTGAGAATATATCACACCAGTATCATTTTGTCATAATGCTTTAAACCGTTTCCTGTTTGATGGGCCAACACCAACTGGCAGTGAAATGTAGTCTGCTTCATTGTTTTTGATAGATTTCAAGAGTAATGACAAATAATTTGAATTAAAAATGTCAAATGAGGTCTATCACGAAAACATGATCCATGCCAAGGAAACCTATTGACTCAGTCTTAATTTGAGGTGAATAGGTCAAATTGACTCCTTTCACAGAACCAGCAAAGCATAGAATTTTCTCATCTCCACCTGCCTCGAGAGCGCATCGCGGGGGTGAATACTTGTGGGCATAGGGTAATGCATGTTAAAAGTACCAATCTTCAAGATAAATTTGAGGTCAGTTACAGCAACATTAACATTATTGTAAAACTTTTTGATTAGTATGCATGTCAATATTGGTTATATACCAGGATTTTTTGTATTCAAAGATGTTAGAAACTTTTTACAGGCAAAATTAATGAGACCCTCATGCATTTCCTTAATGCTTGTGGATTTAAGTCCCCGATTCTGAAAATAAATGCTGACTCAGTACTTATATACTTGCATAACCGTGTTGATACTGCGCTTGCACATAACTACTGTACCTCCATTGAACCATTCTTTTTTGAGAATGGGGATTTGGTTGAGTGGATATGTGTGTTTCATTTCAGCTAGGCAACTGGTGCCAAAGGTTGCAGGTTCGAGTCGGGCTCATTCTGAACATAAAATATATATTTTCGGCATTTCCTCCATGCTTGTGGATTTAAGATCCTGATTTTGGAAATAAATGCTGACTCAGTACTTATATTGCATAGCTGTGTTGATATGGCACTCATACATAACTACCTCTATTGAACCATTCGTTTTTGAGAATGGGGATTTGGTTTAGTGGATATGTGCATTTCCCATTTCAGCTCGGCTACTGGTGCCAAAGGTTGCAGGTTCAAGTCCCACTCGCTCCGAACATAAAATATACAGTAGCTGTGTACTGACCACCATACATGCATAGGTGTCATTTGGTTTATGACACTTGTGGGGTTAATCACCAGCGTAGTTTGTGAAACCTTTAAACTGAGTACATTTTGGCAGCATGTACTCACGATGCCACAACACATGGCTCTGTGGGATATAATCATTCATATAAGTCTGGTGTTTAAAGGGTGAAACGCCATAGTTTCAGGAATGCCTGATGGGAGACACTTCTCTGATTAGGCAAGCTTTACTGCCCTAAAATAGTCTTAACGTATTGTTATAAGTTCAATATTTTACGAAAGGTTTCATTAAATAGTCTAGAGGCCATTTTTCTTCCATATTTAAACTTGTTCAGCTGAAATATGTATGTTATTTTACCATGTAAACCTTGCTCTGTGGCAAGTGCCTATGTTAAACCTATACAATCAAGTAGTTTTACCCCAGCAAAGGGGCTTTCTCTAGGCATTGGAGGTGAGAAAATCACTGGGCACAGTGGTCCACCTGTCGGGGAAAGTCCTGAATTGAAGCGGTTACAACATACTTTGAATACTGAAGTGATAAATTGCAGATGAAAACAAAAATAGCCAATATCAATAACTTTCTGTTGGTGCCCAACTGATACAAAAAAAACCCAAAACTTTAAACTATGTCTTCATTCAAATTGGTAAAGATCAAATGAATTTAAAAAAAAAAAACAACGAAAAACTTAGACATACCTTCTATGCAAAGTGTTAACTGAAGGGTCCGCCAGGGAAAAAATCATAATTAGGCTGCCGTTTGCTCAAATAAGTTCATGATGACACCAAAATCAAATCAGTTAATTTTGCCAAGTAAGATAAGCATATCAATTGCCAAATTTGAGCAAAATATGTGGAGGCTTTCTGTAGATATGGCGGTAAGGAGAATGTGAACATCCAGACAGACATCCTGATGGACAACCCAAAAACATAAAGGGTCCACCCATGAGACCCTTAAAACACACACACACACACACAAAACCAACAGAAAGGAGTTTACAGCTGGGAAGGTGGGTTTCAAGATTATGAAAAATCAAGCTGTTGAATGGTCACACGTTACTTGGTAAATGTATATTTGATATGAACCTGTTGTATGCACACAGGGTGCAATGGCACTGTGGTTGATTTTTTTTTTTTTTTGTTTTTTTTTTTTTTTTGTGGTGGTATGGGTTATGTGCAATACTTTTAAGAAATTTAGCTTTGCAAGAGTAAAGAACTATGAAATGTCCCATAAATTCACTCCAGCTTAGATCTACAAACTTAGTTTTCAGGCGCATGTCTTGTGTCATGTTTGTATGTACATTGTGTGTCACAAGGGTAGTTGCAAGTGCCACCTTGGACAGAAGATAGGTGTGTAACCAAATAAAAACAGGAAGATCACATTAAAATTCAAAGAAAATGAAGAAACACTTAGTAGGGTAGTGATGACCTGTCACACTTGTTGCTCAGCAAGGAAACAAGGAAGTGTTTCGTACTTTAGCCCTTCTTGACCTAAATAATGTATGTTTCTTTTCTCAAAACATTGGCATGTAACCTTGCAGATAAAAGGTTTACCCATACACTTCTCTTTTGACAGGTGTCCTTCTGTCTACTGTCATGAGTAGTGGTCTCTTTCATGGAGTCTTCCAACTAATAAATTTTCTCCTGTGAAAGAATTCACATGCACAGTGCAAGCTGTTGTCTTGTACACAGGGCATCCTGTCTGAAAATTCTGACTTTGGCACAGCACAACTGATCTGAAAATTGTTTGTACTGCACAGTGCACCCTGTGGTGGTTTCTCTGTCAAAGTGTTATCTGGGTAGACAACCTGTGTTGATTTGAATTTTAACTCATTCCATACTATGGTGACAGGCATTGCCAGAACCACTGGCTTAAGACTAAACATGTAGGCATTTTGGTACTTGAATGGGAGCTTTTTTCATGAAGAATTTAAATATGCAGTTGTCATCTTAAATCTAGGTAAATATATGGAAAAATCAGGTACAGGTATGGAATGAGTTAAATGTTACCCTATCAGGATGCTGTGCCTTGTAAGTTTTGTGTCACTTCATGAAGCCCACAATAGGAGCCTTTTGGTTGTATATTTATAGGGCATGAATAACATCAATAACGTTGTCATCTAAATTCGCCTTTTACTGATCTCCAGTCTTCTACATAAAAAGAAAAAATTTCAATGTATGTAGGTGTGGCTATGCCAATATTGGTGCTTCCAACCATTATGCAAATATGACAAGGCAAGTAGCCAAGGTAGAAACAGCAAATGTGCGACACGTTTCGACCTTGGATAGGTCTCATCAGGCACTGGTAGGGATTTGAAAATGCTTCCATATTTATAATGAGGGGTAACAATTGTGTTGCTACATTGTGCATGTCTATGCACATGCACATTCTAGACTCAAAGCCTAGTTTCATTTTGTTACCACGTAACTCAGAATTTCAAACAAATGTTTGAACTGTTCATATTCCTAATAAAGAAAATAAAAATACTGGTTTGGGGTCATCCAGTGTGAAAATACGAAGCTGTTTACCAGGCGAACTGCATACTTTTGCACCTGATGCCGTATCAGAGGGGCTAGCAGAAAAATTCTTTTTCCTGCTGTGGTAAAAAACTTAAAATCCCTGTAACTATTATTTACGCTGATGTGAGAATAAAAGCACTAGAATACATTTTGGGATGAGCTCGATATAATTTTTTTTTCCAACCACTATGGTCAGGTGCCTGAGAAAATTGAAAACTAAAAATGTCTGAGCAAATGCTGGACAAAGTTCACACAAAGAGGAAACTACTCCCTGCATGGACCCACAATTCCTTCTGTTAGAAATTTTGCAAAGTTAGTGATAAAATTTCTATATGCAAACAAGACAGTAAAGTTGTCTGAGCTCATCTCCCCATGCTATCACTACTCCTTTAACACACATAGTGTTAAACACTGGAATAGCTGCAAACTCTATTCTTACTGAAGTGAATTCTTCATTTCTATTTTCCCTATTCAGGGCATTGGAATAATTACAAAACTTATTCCAATTACCATAAGCCTGACAAACGGACCGGCTGACCTCTTCAGCCATCTAAGTAGGTTTTCCTTATTTGGAAATTCCTATATTTTCAAATGAGAGTTTTTTGGAAAAAACGTCATATCCACCAAGGATATTTACATTTAGCCACCCTGCAACGTAAACAATAGCACGTGTTTTACGTAACAACAAAGGTGGCTACCACTCCATATATAAACAGGTACACGCAGCTTTTTCAACAGTCCCTGATTAGGTGCAGAAATTTGTAAACACCACATATCTGCAATTCTGTGTATTACAGTTTTTGTCTTATGAATTATGATCAAATAAATTAGTAAAGTGTGTGAATCAGTCTTTGTTCAATAGTCATAAAACTTGATATTTTTTGCATTTGACTGCGTTGTTAATGGGGGGGAGAGTCCACACATATATAGGATCACCATGTAACAAATGACTCACCATGGCACAGATAAAATTGTGAAATCAGCTGTTGTTTGTTGGTATCATTCAACTCTTTCCCTCTCATCTGTCAAGCCATCTATTTAAAATTAAAGGGAAATGAACTTCATTTGTGGACCTATATACATAATATAATTGAATGATTGTGCCGTAACATTATTGCTGAGTCAGAAAGTAAGGGGGAAACAGATATCTTGACCTCACTCAAAATGAGTGACTCAGATTTAAAAAATCTGGGCAAAAAGTCTTAATTTTACTGGTCAATAATCATGTTACCATAGTACTATGAAACCTGTCCTGAAAGACCACCCAAGGAATAATCAAATTGTGGTAAAGTGACAGGTTGTTTCTCACAGGAGGTATAAATACAACAAGACGCCCATGATGCAAATGCTCTGTTGACCACCATTACCAAAAAATCATTTTCTGAAGTGAATTCAATCCACGAACTTAAAAAATTGATTAAGGTTAGCCACATTATGCAATATCAAACTTCCACATGATACACATTTGTGGTACATTTGTCATCATTTGCCTTATTCTTTATCAGGATATTGAATTGAATGTCATTTTATTAGTTGCTTCATGACCTTAAAAATAGGTCAGGGTCATACAGTCACAGGGTTATGGCGACCAATATTTTGTAAATTTGGCTTATCTAATCAATTAGTACAGAAAAACATGACCCATATTCATAAATTCCAAACCCAATGATGACAGCAAAGAGATTCCAGAGTTACCAAAACATCAACATTCATCTTCCAATACCAATGTGAAGAAACAAATTTCACTCCTGACTTGAGACAGGTAGTCACCCATGAAAGGCAACTGGTGGTTTTAAACCGGTCCTCTCAACCTTTGAAATATATGATTTTTTGAGGTATGGAATTTGGTATCTATCAAGACATTTTAACTTATGATTTCTGTCAAATTATAGGTGGCACCACCAGTATCATAAACCAACATTTTCACCTCTTTTACAATTGCACTAAATTTAATGAAGATCCATCAAAAATTAAGGATGCTGGACTGGTCACAAGATTTTCACATTTTGACCAGTATATTAGATAGTACTATAGGTGGCACCACCAACATTGATGTCGACAAAGATTTTCTTACACTTTATGACTTCTAAACCTTACATGGGCCTAACTAAACAATTGTGGAGTGCAGAGCATTCATGGGATGACCCCTATTTTCAAACTGGCCATTTGACTTTGACCTTCAATTCAGATTAAAAAATTGTTAATGTTCAAAATATGGGCCCCACATCCAGCTTCCCAAACATGGTCTGTTTGTTTGGGTAATTACTTTCTGAGTTATTGAAGAAAAACAGTACATTTAGATAAGCGCCAAACTCCATAATTGCTGAGTCATGGTGACTCAAAAAGTAGGTCACCAAGTACAGTTTTATGTACAGTGTAATCAACTGCAATTTTGATCTGGGGGCTCAACTATCTTGGCCATTGATGTCTACTAAAGCTACTCCCTTCCATTACAAAATCACCTCTTTCAACTTTATGTGCGTGGTCATCCTCACAAAATAGGTCAAGGTCACTGACATTATATAACATTCTAGCATTGTACATGGTCTATATATCCTATAAATTTGGCAAATCTAATCCAATTACTTTTCCATATATGGAATTTTATATGTATACACATTTTGGCTCATAATTTCCATCAATTTATAGGCGGCACCGCCAGGATCATTAGAAACTTAGACTTTGAGCTGCACTACAATCCCTTCAAATGTGGTGAAGATCCGCCAAAAATTAAATATGCTAGAGTGTTCACAAGATTTTCACATTTTGACCCCTATATTACATAATGTCATTGGTGTCACCACCAATATTGAAAGGGATCTAGATTTTTATACATCCTAAAAGTCCTGAGAGTTATATTGGGCTAACTTGAAAACTGTGGACGGTATTGCGGTAATGAGCAAAAGTTTAGAGACATCTTCGGTATACATTCTGTTTACCAACAGACAGACATGAGCGGTCGCATTAGTTCTGTGACCTTATTGGTCAGCAAAGCTAAAAATTACTAAGCACAGTATGTTGAAAAGATGGTCTTTCAAGGCAGGTGGTCTCTCTTTGGACTTTCCTATTGCGATAGATATCAGTGCTCATGTGTCATAAACCATGGATCAGTCAATGTATATTTCAAAGTTTTTGTTCGCATGCAGGGAGTATGAATGGACAGAGGGGCCCCAATGGCCAAAGACACTTTCCTCTATTTGTAAAAACTGGGTGCTATCATATGAGTCAAAATAATATTTTTAAAAAGGCACTGTTTTGGTAATTGAAGAAGGCAACATGAAGAGAAAGTTGTATCTGTTATCTTTTGGAAATTAACACAATTTCAGAGTTTCAAAGGCTCCACCAACACAGGCCATGGCACATGTATGGCAGGTAGTATGCAACACAACAATTCGAACAAGAAGGTGTAGGAAAAAAATGTTGCCAAACCTAAAATAAGAGCATTGAAAATGGCTGACATACTATCCTACCAACAGCGACTCTGTCAGAAACCATTCAGTTTTCATTATTCCTTTTTAACTATGCATGGTAACAGGTTAACAGTGTTTCAAGAAGCAGTTCACTTGCATTTGCACAGGTGAGCACTTGAAAGATTTCTTGTAAGAGTTGCCTACACAAACATGACAGTAGTCGTCAGAGCAAATTGGTCTGGGCAATAGGATGTTGCCACTTTGAAAAAAATGTGGAGCTGCAGTCATCAGTTTTCCCATCGTAGACTTGATAAACCATTTGAAACAGGTCCCCTCTTGTTATGGCAAGCAATATGGTCTCTGTAACTTCCTTGATACAGTAAAGCCTCCCTATACCAAACATTCTTGGGACCGGAAAAAAGTGTTCAGTATAGTGAGGTGTTCAGTATAGGGAGGTTTGCTTACATTGGAAGTACATATGTATATATTTCGGACCTGGAAATGGTGTTCAGTATAGAGAGGTGTTCGGTATACAGAGGTGTTCAGTTAAAGAGGTTTTACTGTACGTACATGTACTTTGTATTGGTCATTTCTTTTTGTCTTGAAAAGCAAAACAAAAACTGATTCATGTGATGAGGAAAATTAGCTGAATGCAAAAACAGTTCCCTTTCAGTTATTACATTCCAGTTGTCAAGCTTAGCAATGCTTCTTCATGGTCATGGGAAGAAACATTTCCCTTCAACACTTCTAGAAGGCTCTGTGACTGTGGTGAGAGTGACCTTCATTCAAAACTAAATATTTCTGCAACATCTTTCACAAACATAGTAAACATAGTCATGTGTGACTGCAAGACATTTCTGAATCTATTGATAGAAAGGAAAGCCTCAAATGACAGTGGTGATTATGGTACGTGTATGAGCTTGGCTGAAAGTGGAAAAGTGGGTAGGGGCAACATGGATCTTGATATATCTTGAAAACTATTGGGAGAAAATACTCTTTTTATATTTTCAATATATGTATTGAGTGTCATCTCCCTACATAACTGATGGTACCAGGGCTGGTATTAAAAGAACATTACCATCAGATGAAAGTTTATGTAAATATATTCCAATGGCTTTACTATCCGTTTCAGTGTGTGTAATCATCAATATAAATTCATTATGAGGGCTATATTGGCGAAAAATGAGACTGGAATTTCCAGTTCAAAAGCGGTGCTATGTTTCCATATTTAATGACGTCAGTCTTGACAGTATGGTTCTCCAAGTGCTACTGTAGAGCTGTCCTAACAAAGGAGGTAACTCTAACAGGAAATTGACTTCTTGTTTATCATGATCATGGGGGCCTTTGGAGATGAGGAATGTGCGTCTTCTGACGAAGAATTTCACAGGAAGATTATGGGCTGTACAACCCCATCAACATTCGAGAAACAAGTGTTGGTTTCGTTTCCTGCCAAGATGAACCAGAAATCAAAAACAATCCTGGGATCATTGGCAGTGAACAGGTGAACGCGTGTCCATGTTGCACTTGCAGAGTGACTTGACCAGAACTTTGTTGCCATGGTAACAGTCTCCTGGCTGCTTGGGCTTCCAACGATCCATGTACCATCATTTTGTGTTTGTAACTTTGTTGGTAAGGATCTTGCTTTTAAAGCTCGTGTCTTGTCGGGCTGTTGCTCAAGAGAAACAGCCATGTAATCTGTGTAACAATCTGCTGTAAAATGTTCACCACACAACTTTTGACAATCATATAGAACAAAGCAAAGTTTTGTCTGTTGAGATGGCAAATCCATTCTGTCCATAATGCATGGTCCTTTGGAAATGAATGCCACAACAAATTATTTTTCTTATTTTTTGCTGCTTATCGCACAGGTAAGCAGAGCGTTGAGGCATGCTTTGATGCTTGGGTATGGTCCCCCCATGATAAACAATTACTTGTCCCTCGAGCATTGCAGTGACAACAATACCGGGCTGCCAGTGCATGTCACAGTAAGCACTCAGAATAAGTTGTCTAGACTGACATCACAAGCAGAAACACAACTCTCCATTTGCAGCCCGTTCAGTGGGAGTGGAAACTTGAAACAACAAGCATGGCGCTAAACATGAATTGTAAATTTGAAAGCGGACTGTGCTGTTTGGGAGGCAAAATCCAGTGGTATATCGCAAAACATGATCGTCATATTTGGTAATAAAGTTGTATTTAGTATATACATATATTTCAAGAATTCATTAAGGTTTTCACTGCGGGAATGTTCTTTTAATGTATGGTATGTAAAGAGTTGACATGATCCATTAAATCCACTCTCTGTCGGTCAGATTTTTTTTTAGTATGGCTCACAGGCATATTTTCCACCTGTGCACTTGCCTGATTTTTATTGTTGTACATATAAACATACAAAAACAGTTGTGTGATTTGTTCAGAGATGCTTCTGTTGTGCAGCAGGGAAGCAAAGGTGTCAATTGGCCTGCGTTATGTTCTCGCAGCAGACACAGAGCCTCGTCGTTTTTGCAAGCACATATCTTCCATATGGTTCAACTTACACAAAAAAAACCAGTGCAGACATGTTTCTGCCCTCAAGACATCAGTGTTTGAATGAGTCTTTGCTTTGCTTGAGGAAAATTGGCATCATAACCAAAAAAAGGCAAATCCTACTGGATTAATCACATTTGATACAAAAGATGAAAAACACAAGAGGTGTACTTGAGGTTAAATTACCTGTGTGGCTAGTTGTTTGCTAGAATTACTTTGGCTAAAGTTTACAGCAGTTAATTTTTGCTGATGTGATAGAAATTTAAAGTAATGACTAAATTCTGGAAGTCTTCAAAATGACAGCAATTTTCATGCAAGCTTGCTATCTATAGTCTGGGGATGGGCTTTCATTCATTCATCAAAATATCAATTCACATCGGGATGCTTTGCTGTTCACTAAAAGGTGTAATATCATGATGATGATACTTATCAATACTCATAAAAATTTTAAGAATAAGGCTCAAAAGTACTATTTGGTGTTACCTGCTCTATAGATCACCTCCATTATGATACCAGATATGGGACACCATGCTCTGAAGCTCATTTAGTATACATTTATGGGCTTCCCTTATAGTTCTTAAATATACTTGCATTTTAAGGTGGTGTCCAACCTGGCAAAGTGACTTCACTTCTGCAGCAAATATCACAGAATTATCGTGATTATGCATGCCTACATAACAAACCTATACATTCTTAATTGACCACAAGACTTTGCAGAATTTGTCAGCACTATAGGTGGAACTCTAGATTCAAAATAATAAACACAAGCATTTTGGGCAATTTTTTTGGGGGGGGGGGTGTTTTTGTTTTTTGTTTTGTGAAATTTTGGATATTTCTTGATAAATATGCAAGACAGATGATAAAATTTGCTATTATGATCTCAATACATGTATCTACAAAAGTGTATCAAGGATATTTCATAACTGCATCTGTTTTTCCACAGTAATGATACAACAAAATGGATAAAATTGATGAACTCTTCATTTTTGACAAACATTTACAAAAGAACTGTGCCTTGTTTAGAAAATCCCTGATACGGTTTTGGTTTTAATGTAAAGAATTTTTTGAGTAAGTCAGTTTTTTATCGAAATCAGATGATTATTTCATCCACATGAACCAACAATTTTGGTGCAAATATCTATTGTCGGTAATCATGTTGGCACCAAAAGTATTCTGTTACTTTCTTTAGATTGTATTGGGACTAGAACTATCAAATTTGGACACCTGATAGACAATGTATATGTCTACCAAAATGTTGACAAATCTCAAAATGGGCAAAATGATCCCAAACTAGTTGGACATTACTGTAAGACCACCTGTTGTATGTAACCACATTGTGGTGGGGAAAAAAAGGGATGGTATAAATAGTAGTATTAGTCATGAAATGAAGCTCATACATCTTTGTGTTGTACATTTCAGGCACCTTCTGATCTGGCAAAAGAGCATAAAGCAGACATAGTCTATACATACATGTACCAAACCTATTTGTTAGTTTGCTAGTAAAACTGTGCACCAATTACCAGCCTTGTTCTTCAAAAGAATTAACCCCTTATTCTTGGCTTAGAGTACATGAATATTTATTTAAATCACAGCTAATGTGTAAATCTGAATGATCACCACAATGGAGGAACTAAAACAATTAGTCTTGAACAGATAAATTAAAACTACTAAGGCAGAGACTTGATTCTTTTCATAAAGTTGGTCTTATTTGGGTCAGTTGTAATGCTCCAGCTGCTTATCAGCAGAGCACATGACCATCTTGATGCTCTTGTGTTATCTTGTATTTATTTCTTATTCAGCTCCTCGCAGTGCTTGGATTAGATTTTTAACATTGAGCAGTATCTTGCACAAAATTAATATTAATTGATAAGCAACCCATTGTAAAAAATGATTAGCATTCGCTAAATTTTGTGTAGCAAATTATGATGCGAAACCAGTTATTTTGTACACTAATGAATCTGTCCACACTCTTAAAGATTCTCACTTTGTAATTGAATAATTAGAATAATTGCTGTCTCAATATTGCAGATTAGGCAAGATGTTGACAACTGTGTGTAATGCAGGGAGGGAAAATGCCTCAACCATCTACAGGGTTCATATAAGCCTTGAAAAGTTTTGAGAAGTTTGGAATTTCATGTCGTGGCCTTCAAGGCCTTGAAAAGTCTTGAATTTCACACTTGTGTCTTGAAAAGTTTGGAAAATCATATTTTGTACAGCTTTGGGTATTTCAATTCATTTGGGTCAGAAATGTGGAAGTTTAGATAAATGATACCTGTTATTTTTGTTACGTGTTGGCCCTGATGTTACTCAAAGTTAGTTTGGAATTTTGGACAAATCAGTCTGGAAAAGTCTTGAAAAAGTCTTGAAATTTGTGGCCAGACAGGTGTATGAACCATGATTATTCTAGTGACTGAGTCAAAAGCTTCCCTCAGAGCACTTTGGATGCATTGCACCCGGAGTATGTCAAGCAAAGCTGCTGATTAACGAGCAATTTTAATGAATAAAGAAAGAGAAAGGAAGGAAAGAAGGTAGATGTTAAAAGAAAGAAAGGAAAAGGAAGTAAAGAGAAAAAGAAAAGAAAGGGAAGCAGAGAAAGGAAGAAAGGACGCAGCGATTTTTTTTCATAATTTCAATACCTAAGGTCCAAATTAGCTAGTACAGTAGTCCCTGTCACGAGGGACCCCTGTCGTGAGAGACCATCCTCTCATGAGAGACCGCTTTTCAGATTTCCAAGTCCTATAATTCCCATGTTAATTTACCTGTCATGAAAGACCACCTGTCTCATAAGACCACTTTTTGTTGCTGTAGGTGTGGTCTCTGGTGACAGGGACCGCTGTACCGTCGGTAGCCGCTAAAGCGCCAGGGTCATTTCCCGGTGCACCTTGCGGCAGGTTAGGTCGTTTCCATATAGCAGCCATATTGCGCCACAGTTAAATTACATGGAAATGACATCGCAAAGTTGATCGTTATTTTCCAACGTACAGCGGAAGTATTTGCAAGCTACAATGATAGTCTACAATTGCAAAGTTCCTGACTGTAAGCCAGACACAGGAAAACTGGGTAAATTGGATAAATACCCCTGAATGCAAGGGGTAGCTTTCCACAGTTTTCCTTCAAAGAAACACAGGAACGACGGGAGTGGTTGGATATGGTGAAAAGACCAGAAGATTATCAACCACCAGGCAAATTTGGCAGAATTTATTCAAGACATTTTGTTGGGGGTAAAGATCCGACACCAGAACACCCAGTGCCCACGTTATTTCCGTATAACAACTGGGCGATTGCAGAAAAACAACGCACAACAAACTGATGGCAGAACCGTGTGAGACGGCCGAGGATCGAGTGACCTACCCAGCAATGGAGAAAGGTCAGTTGCCAAGTAAAGAGGGAGGATGCCATGGGTTGCGTTGCAACGGTATCTCACAGTACTAGCTAATTTGGACCACAGCTATTAAAAAGCAATGTGCAGGTGCACAGGCAGTAGGCTTCTTAGGGTTAATATGATACGTATGTGTATGTATGGCTATAGGGGAATGCTATTAATATGATGAAGTCAGTGCAAAGTGCTTTTGTTACCCAGAGAACAGCACAGGAAAATCCATTTTTATCCTCATTTCTTCCAGTGCATGTGTGATTTTCCATCTGTGAACAGCAAAAAATTCTATTGTATATGATGGCAGCTGATAAACTGGTCTTTGTCTGTGTGGTGTTGTTCTGTGTGACCAGTAGTGTGGTATGGTCATTGTATGCATATGTCACTCTTCTGTGGCTTAGTTTAGACACTGGTTGTGTTGGGCCCTGTCCTGACTGCCACACATTCCTTTCCTGTAAATCCCCTCAAGGTTTAGGTAGCATGGACCTGGCACATAAATTATGTGCTCACACTTGGTGAAGGTAGCCAATAGAAAAGGGAAAATGCTCAACACAGTAAAACCACCCTAAGCTGAACGCTTAAATTGTGATTGAAGAAGAGTCGTAGCGTAGCGAGGTGTTCGGCTGAGAGAGGATCATACAGAATTCAGTATTCATATAGAAACTTGGGACTGAGAACAGGTGTTCAGCTTATGGAGATGTTCATCTAGGGAGGACACTCAGGTTTTTACTGTACTAGCACTTAGGGTTTACATGTTTGCATGTCACCTCATCATGGACAAGTGAAATGCCAATCAGAGCAAATGAAATAGAAACATCAATTGTGGGGGAAAAACCCACATTTTTTCTTAGCAAGTACAGGAAACATTTGCTGTGCTCCTGGACAACAGTAGTAAAAGAGAATAGGTGTCCTCTGGATAGACCCTATTTATGATTCATGTATTTGTGTCATAATCTATTACCTATCCAGTACATTTGATATATGATATCTTCAGACCCTATCTGCTACAACAGTTGAACCCATCAGAAAATATTTCTCTGTATATGTTCCTCTGTACTGGAGGCCAAGGGGCACAATCTGCTAGGTGGGCGTCTTGCCCCATACTTGAACTGTAGTATTGGCCAATCATATCAGGTTTCAGCTTTGCAAACTAAAATTTACAGAGCTTATGTGATAATTCATATCTGTCAGGTCAACCATAAACTTTTTCCGGTGGATGTGATACAGTCCACAGCTTTCAGGTTAGCCCTCTATAACTTTCAGGACTTATCAAGTGTATAAAAATCTAGGTCAAGTTCGTTATTAGTGGTGCCACCTGCAGGAATGTCAATCAGGCTAATAGGCAAAAACGTGAAATTTGTGGCCCCCTTGCAGTACATGTATTGCAAAAGACATGGACAAAATATATTTGAAAACACATTAAAATCAAAATGTTGACAGAGAATAAGGTTTATGATACCAAATGTACCACAGATGTGTGTAGAAGTTTTATATTGCAAAATATGGATGACCTTGATCCACTTTCTCAAAGTCCTGGATACATTTCAAGAAATAATTTCTTTGATATGGTCATTACGTTTGAACTTGTGCACATGTATCAATATACCCTTGCAGGAATATTATGTACAGGGAAGTC
Organism: Hermodice carunculata; assembly: GCA_964020975.1. Classification (NCBI taxonomy): domain Eukaryota; kingdom Metazoa; phylum Annelida; class Polychaeta; order Eunicida; family Amphinomidae; genus Hermodice; species Hermodice carunculata. The sequence continues at coordinate 12,593,753 of OZ026614.1, forward strand.
TTATGGTGTGTGGCATCATGGTGGCGCCACTGGCAGTAGCAACCGCAAGTAGCATCATAGCTATTAAAGTACATTAAAGTAATTATTTTGATTGTAAATTGAGATGGAAATTGTAAAATTACTCAATGTCCATCAGTTGAATGATCAAATGTTGTAAAATTTTGGGTGGCCTTGACATACTCTTCAAGCTGATTATGCATAAAGGACACTAAAAATAAAAAGGCTTACAATACCACAAATTTGTATCGTATAGAAATTTGATATCGCATAATATTGGTTGTCTTGACCTGCTTTCTCAAGGTCATGGAGGGAAACATATCACGAAACGGATTTTCAAACTCAGGAGGAATTTGGTACCTAAAAGCTATACCCAAGAAAGAAGTCTCTACTCAATGTCTACCTCCCATGTAGAGGATTATTGTGGATTATCATGGACATATGAATTCCACATGGCTGTATCATGGGGAATGGATTTAGAGTTTTAAAACCGTTCAAGGCTCGCAGTGAACGGTTTGAAACCAGTGCTGTCTAAATCCTTACCCCATGACACGGCCCTGTGGAATTTTGTTTCTCCCATAGAGCGTTAAATCCTATGTTTTTGTCGAAAACTACTTGGTTTAGCAGGCTTGCAGCATCCGTTTTGACTCCATTTTGTTCACTTTGGACATTGCGTTGCTAAGGTACGTCACTCAAGAAAGAACTTTCAGTTGCTCTTTTCTATCTTACACAATCTGATTGGCTTACAAACAAAACAACAACCAATAGGATTCTCTCTTTTATTTCATATCGGTCGTAAAATCATTCCACACATATGTTGGGAACAATTGTGTTTCCACATGGGTTACTATGGGAGAAATATTGATCCATACTTGTCCAAATCCAATGCCGAGGCACTAACTCGGAGCCCACTGCTATGCTGGCTTGCCCACTGTGCGGATCAGGATCCCAACATTCGCAAGGTCCTTAGTTTTATGGGCCAGTTGGAGCGATCCAGGGCTCTGTCTTTATACCATGCACTTGAGAATATGGTTCAATTCCACATCAATGCTATGTTGATTCCACAACGGGCTTATCTTAATATATTAGCGATCAATCAGCATCTGGGCTTACACCTGTATATATCAACCACAGGCTGTTGTTGTGGTTACTTGACCCTGAAGTGCTGCAGTTGTTAATACAGGACAATTGCCATTTTGGTGCAAATGCCTATTGTCTGTATTCAAGATTCAAAGACCAACATGCTGCATTGACTGCCATGTTGCCATTAAAAGTGTTTTCTTAGTTTCTGCAGATTGTATTGGGACTACCACTACCAAATTTGAACAACTGATAGACAATATGTATGTCTACCAAAATGTCCCAAAATCTCAAAATGAACAAAATTATCCAAAACTGGTTGTATGTTACCTTAAAATCGCTGGACTTTTAGGTCCCCATGGCGAGACTTCACCAAAGGAGAGTTCAGCAAGCCTTCTACCTTTATGGAACAGGATCTCTTGACAACAATCCCTGGCAATCTCCAGCGAAGTCTGTCAGTCACTGTTGTGGTATTGCAGCAGGCACAACGTGATGTGCAGCCAGTCGCTGGTCCCTTTCAATCCACAGAAGATCATTTACCTGGATATGTCACCCCCGGGGGTGGAGGGCGCACATATGCTCCAAGACTGTATGTGGAGTCTAGCCTCCTCAATATGAGTCTTGTGCCATCAATTGGCTAGAACTATGTGTCATCTGTCTGGCCAGGTTTCCAGCAAGATCTGTCTCACAAACATGTCCTAGTTCGCTCGGACAGCAGTCACATAAGTGAACAAACGGGAAGAACTCAGTCAGCATCCCTCTTGTGCTTAACTGAAATGCTTCTGTTTTGGTGCGCAGAAAGGGGCATAAGGTTCCATTGTGTGCATGTAGTGAGAGTCCTCCATGAGAAGGCCAGCCAACTGTAGCATGGGCACCAGGTGATCCACACAGTGGCAGCCAACTGTACCATGGGCACCAAGTGAGCCACACAGTGGCAGCCAACTGTAGCATGGGCACCAGGTGAGCCACACTGTGGCCAATGCACCTGCTGATTGTTTGGTCTTTTTGATACCTCTGGAGGACCCTCACATAGATCTCATCGCCCCAAGAGACAATCAAAGATTACCAACATTTGTTTGTCTGATTCAAGGCAAACAAGTTTAGGCAGTGGACACTTACTCCATAAGTTGGGAGAGTATGCGGGTATATGGCCATTGTCTGGCTTCCTTGATCCCAAGAGTTATGGAGGTCTGGGCAGAACAGATGGAACTAATCTTGATCACCCCTTGGTGGTCCAAGAGGCTGTGGGCTGTGGATATTGGCAAACTCAGTCAGGAACCTCCTCAAGCTTTCCCAGCATTGCCATCTCTATTGCCACAAGCCAAGTCCAGCATATTTCACCAAAATGTGACCGGTCATCTTCGTATTTGGTGACTGCTGCAAACAGCATTGCAGAGGCTGGATTCTCAGACAAGGTGGTGGGGTGAGTTGCAAGTGGCAAACTTCCTGCTGCTTCCTTCAAAATGTATGATTCCAAACGATCTAAATTCATTATGTGGTGTTTGAAGCAGGAACCTATGGTAGACCCTTGGAAGGCCTTCAATCAGAATATAGCAAACTTTTGATGCACCTCCATAACAAAGGTCTGGAGGCTCATACTATAGTTGGCTATAGGATGACAATCTCTTGCTTTGTGCACATGAAAGGTACCAATGTCGGCTGAAGCATGGTGTATCAGGTTATTGGAAGTTTTTTTGTAGACAGGCTGGTTAGACAGAATATCTTTCCTCAATGGAACCTATCAGTGGTCCTCACCAGTCTCAGATTTCTGATCTCCACTCTCTGGCTTTCAAACCTAAGAACATGGACTCACTTAATTGGGTTAGATTCTCTGTCTTATAAGACAGTCTTTTGGTCGTATTGATCTCCAGGCTGAGCAGAGGGGAAGTTGGTGCCCCGGACCTTTCTAAGCTAAGCAGGTCAGAGGACCACACAGAAGCATTTTTGAAGCCTAGCCCTTGGTTCCAGTGCAAGACACATGCTCCTGATTGACTGATCACCGCCCAGGTTGTGGGCTTTCCCATTATGACTCTGTCTGCTGATGTGGATCAACAGGATCCAGACAGATAACTTTGCCCAGTTGGAACACTTTAAGTTCTATTTAAAGAGAACATATCCCATCAGGAAAGGTTGACACCCCTTATTTCTACCTTTAAAGAAAAACACTGGTTTTTGAAAGATGCTTCAGGAATCTGCAAAAACACTGGGTCAATAGGCAATCCAGTTAGCCTACTTAGTGTCAGACAAGATACCAGAGTTCAAACAATTGTACCAGATTACAGCTCATGAGGTCAGACCATTACCTTCTGTTGGGATGCCCTTAAGCAAGTTGTGGTTAGCAATACATGTATAATGTCAGCATGCTGGTGGAGGTCCAACACTACTTTTGTGGACTTCTATTGGAGGGACCTGGCCAATGAGGAGGGGCAACTTCTGGCTCTCAGAAGCATACCTGCACCATCAATGTGTACGCCATGATATAGCTCAAGATCCTCTGATGTTTCCATTTCGTGTAGGGGCTGTTTTCTTCAGTCAATACAAAGATTATTCATCCCTTTAGAGGATCTGTTCTTTCGAGTGGAACAATTTGAGAAACAATTCTTCAGTCATAGAGTCTGAACAATCTCCCTCCTCCACTCGGCTGGAAAATCTACCAGATGTAGCGGATAGGTAACTTAAGACACAAATCTGGGAAATTTAGAATTTCCATATTTATTAGTAATTCTTACCTATCCACTTCAGAGAATCCCCACAGAGGTGATCCCACATCAGTTCATTCCAAGAGTAGTCTGTGGTTAAAACTGGTGTGATTGGTGGATACTGAAGGTCAAGTGCTGGGTCAGAAAGCCAACAAAAGAGGGCGCCCTGTTGGCCTCCAGTCCGGAAAAAACAGATACAGAGAAATAGTTTCTGACGGGATGAAGTTTTGGAGTAGATATGATCTTAAATGATCAAATACCAAATGTAGTGGATTGGTAAATATTACCAACAAATATGGAGAATATAATAAATTTTTCGGATTTCACTTGCGTTCATGTGCACCACCACATTGCAGAGACTGTAAATCACTGCAACTTGTATTTTGGCTGAATTGCTAAATGTTTGTTATTGTTCAAGCATAAGGTTTAAAGGTTTCCTGCTCAAATCACTCAAATGCTTCCAGATGTAAATTGTCATCTGCTTTAATGTTTTCATTCAAATTTTGAGTGTAATGGAAGACAAAGTTGCTACAAATTGTTGTTAAAACTTGGCATGATCGCATATCCCAGGTCAGGAGCTTTCCTTGGCACTGTGTCCAACCCCCACCAAGGAAAGCTATTGACTCAATCTTATTCTGACCAGAAAAGGTTTAAATCTGTTGCATAACCCCATATTGGCATAGCCCTATTGGCAGTGTGTATTTTCCCTCAGTTCGCAAGTTGAAAATAATTTGTGTAATGTCTGCACCAACCAAGCAAAAGAAAAAAATTGGGTGGGTAAAACATCTGGGTCAACACAGTTGTGCACTGGACCTGTAGCGATGTGTGGACATGCAACAGAATGTCACCAGCTTTCTTCTGTGGGCATTGGGCATAGCAGGCCCAAAGTGCATGGAGTCCTGCAGAAAGTTTCACTTGGGTGTTTTGTTTTCTTCTTTTCTCTACAAACATAGGCATGCACTTGAATGAAAGGCCTGGTTATGAGGAGTTTGAGTCTGGAATGGATAAATCAACTTCTTCAATTGAATTTACCGTGCAGGGGGTGGAACAATCATCAGGTTAAATGGTACCACCAAAAGAAAAAAAAATCATTCACACTATATCACAGTCACTACCTAGGTACACATATAAAAAAAATAAGGTGTATTACTTTCCAAAATATTCACTGAAATGGAAAGGCCCTTAAAGTAAACATGGTAAAGGTTACTGTTAACTGGTGAAGAAAAAGATACATGGTTGCAGGGTTGTCCCAGAAACTTTATAGCTTATCATCCCTGTAAAGCTTTAAATATCCCATAAAGCCTTCATCATGACCATCAGGCTTAAAAAGTTTCCAATGAAGCTATATTTTGTCACAAATAAAGTAAAACTGTGGTTTTGGGGCCCAGAGTGCCTTGTTGTAGCAGCTGGGTACAGACCAATGGCAGGATTTGGGTAAAAGGGTAAAGCTTTAATTGTTCCATAGGGAAAACTCTGGGTTAACAATGTACCCCACTCTTGACCTTTACAACACAGATATATTATGCAGTGAATACTTCACCATGGTTACCAACACAGGTGCCACCAAATACTTCACCATGGTTACCAACACAGGTGCCACCAAATAAGCTGATAGTGCCTTGGTAAAAGTCTCTATTGTGTTTGTGATGAGTTACAGCCCATGGATACAGCCACATTCAGAGTTAGTTGCTCTTATATCATACAGTGTGGATTCTCTCTATGAGAAAATGATCAAATGTTGGAGCATGTTACCTGCTGATACATGTCAGACTGGTGTAGGCTGTAAAACTTACTCTGACAATGACAGCAAGTATTTTGTATATGCTATGATTTAAAGTATACATGCAAATCCTGTATGTAATGTTGATAGCTTGTACATGATGATCGTGTAACATGTGCCTGTAGTATGTAAATCATGTACTTATCTATGCTTATAGTTTTAATCATGCACACGTTATATTAAGGGCATGTAGATCCCAAACAAAAATGTCCTGACAGCATGCATGTCATGTACGAATTACTTTGAGGGTGTGCAGATCATATACACTTATGTATTTATAACATGCAGGTCATGTACAAATTACATTGAGGGCATGTACAAATTACACTGAGGGTGTGTAGATCATATACATTTATGTATGGATAAGGTGTAGGTCATGTACATATTATATTGAGGGCATGTAGATCATGTACAAATTATATTGAGGGCATGTAGATCATGTACAAATTATATTGAGGGCATGTAGATCATGTACAAATTATATTGAGGGCATGTAGATCATGTACAAATTATATTGAGGGCATGTCGATCATGTACAAATTACATTGAGGGCAGGAGAATCATAACCAGATATGTTTTGATAGCATGTAGGTAATGTACAGATTACATTGAGGGCATGTAGATGACCAAATACAAATATGTATTGATAGAATGTAGGTCCTATACTTAATGTACTTTGTTAACATGTTGATTATAGACAAACTATATATTGGTAGCATTTATATAGATGATATATGCTAATAAATGTGTATACAGTAGACCCTCCTTTGAGAGACCGCCCCTAGTGCCACCAAAAAGGTGGTCACATAAAGCAGGTGGTCCCTCAAAGGAGGTATAAATAACATGAAAAGTACTACAGAAAGACCTGACAGCTGAGGTCTCTCAAAGGAGGTGGTCTCCCAAAGGAGTGGTCTTTCAAAGGAGGGGTTACTGTATTTTAATAACATCAGGAACTTTTAATTGATATACAAATAAAAATTACATTGATAGCATATAGATCATATATAAATGTTTAGTGGTATCATGCAGACACGTGTATTATTGATGACAATGTAGATCAAATACATCCGTATATTGATAATGGTAGCATGTAGATCCTATGGGTACAGACCATCATCTGATCATGAGTGGTGTATAAGGTCAGAACAAAATGACCTTGCATTGAGGAAAGCATGCTTGCTGTGAGTGCCATACATGGAGGAAAGCATGCTTGCTGTGAGTGCCATACATAGAGGAAAGTATGCTTGCTGTGAGTGTTATACATAGAGGAAAGTATGCTTGCTGTGAGTGCCATACATGGAGGAAAGCATGCTTGCTGTGAGTGCCATACATGGAGGAAAGTATGCTTGCTGTGAGTGCCATACATAGAGGAAAGTATGCTTGCTGTGAGTGCCATACATGAAGGAAAGCATGTTTGCTGTAAGTGCTATATGGAGGAAAGCATGCTTGCTGTGAGTGCCATATGTGGAGGAAAGCATGCTTGCTTGTGAGTGCCATTCATGGAGAAAAGCATGCTTGCCATGAGTGCCATACATAGAAGAAAGCATGCTTGCTGTGAGTGCCATACATGGAGGAAAGCATGCTTGCTGTGAGTGCCATACATGGAGAAAAGCATGCTTGCCATGAGTGCCATACATGGAGAAAAGCATGCTTGCCATGAGTGCCATACATGGAGGAAAGCATGCTTGCCATGAGTGCCATACATGGAGGAAAGCATGCTTGCTGTGAGTGCCATACATGGAGGAAAGCATGCTTGCTTGTGAGTGCATTCATGGAGGAAAGCATGTTTGCTGTAAGTGCTGTATGGAGGAAAGAGTGCTTGCTGTGAGTGCTTTCCTTGACAGGGAATCATTGTATTCTGACTGTAAATACGTGTGAATGATTGTGCTTATCATATGATTTTTATTGATTGTTCATTGGTTTAATGATAAAAAAAGATCTGATACCAAATAAGGCGACTGGTTCCACTCGAGTGGGGCATCATCAGGAACTGAAAAAATAAAATCCTCAGGAACTGGTCATGACAGCGAGGGACTCTTGTTTTTATATGCAGGTGTAAGATTGGACGTTAAACATGTTAAACACAGAATGTTGATGTATGACACAAGCATGGTGACATCTGAAGTGTTCCCCACTTGAAATTTCAAGGTCTTATGTTTTTAGCAATTTGGAATTGTATTCTCATATTTTATATCTAAGAAAGAAAAGCAGTGATCAGTACTATATTTGTTTTGTCTTTATGATGACCTTCATGAGTCAAGTATGAGTTTCATGGTAATATGCTACAAGTTTCTACCGGTTTGACAGGAACGCATTTGAAATATGCAAGAAATGCTGGCCAGAACTGACCCGCTTACTTAACCCTGACAGGGCGCTATTATGGGATGAAATGTGTATTGATATCATGAAGATCATATGCATCTTTGTATTGATAGCATATGGATCATGTGCAAATGTACTTGGATACACAGAGATCTGATATATTCAAATATACAATGATAGCATGGAGATTATGTACAAATATACGCTGATTGCATACAGATCATGGGTGCAATCGTGTATTGATAGCATCTAGGTTGTGGATAAAAATGTGTACTGATCACAAGCAGATCCTTCCAACAACTCCTGCTGATAGAACACATATGCCAGATGTCACAATAATGGTGACAATGGCTGCTGGAGTTTAATATGTCAAGCCACATGCTCAGATGGTACTGTTATGGAGCTAGTTGCTTGAACTAAAGATGCATGTATGGTGCAGGTTGCATTTGGGCCAGATAAAGTGCAGAAAATATGCAGAGCAGATGCAATTGAGAGCCTCATAAACTGAGTTTTCACATAAATATAACATGATATATGTCATAAATCCAAGTTTATGGGGGGGGGGGGAGGGGGGATTGGGAAATATGTCCTTCTTTCTTTTCCAGGCATTTAATTTCACATATTTGTCATGTCTTGTTCATGAGTATACATGTGTTTCATTTGCTAACAGTGTGTGGACTTTGTTTTGCATGGTGTCTAGTTTTGTTTCAGAATGTTCAAACTCATGAAATTCACAAAAATAAAATTTTATAGAATATGCATTTGTGATTTGCACAACTCATAGTCATCACTTGTTTGCATAACTGGTGGTCAATGAATGAATCCCTGTGGCATACACATTTGCAGGGTACAAAGATAAGGTTTTTCCCTCTGTCTAGAGCTGATGTTATCCCAGCAGCCCAGTGATGCTACAGCACTTTAGTGACGTGCTCATCCAGAGGGATTTATATCATTGATGACACCAGAGAGCCAATCAGACATCATGTTACATAGGGGTCCCCCTCTTATAAGGCCACCCAAAGTGGACCGGAAATGTGGCCTTATAAGAGGGATGGCCTTTTTTTAGGGGGACAATAAAATAAATATACCATACTTGATCCATGGAGAGGTGGCCTCTATTGAGGGGGTGGTCTGTCATTGGGGGCCCTTATAAATGCAGACCACTGTAATGTTATGGTTTGAATCTCTTCCGGCATTTGTGATGTCCATGTGCAAGCACAGAACACGTGTTGAGCATGAATATTACACATGCATTTGTTTACTTCCTCACATTGTCATGTTAATGAATGTGTAGCAGAACTGTTGTGTCAATAGAATAGATGGGTCAAAGGCATGGCCTTTGATTGAATTGATGAATACTTGGTATTTTAAAAAAAAATCTATATCAGAAAAGCCAATTTTATCGTGGAAGGAAGAAAACTGAGAACAGGTTGTCAATTTTGAGGCTAACCCAGTCTAGATTCTCCGTGCGCACGACAGCCAGTACTGAAAACTGTCAGGTGGTAAGACAGAAGGCGTAGCCGAGAGGGAGGTCTGGAGAGCAAAGGATGACAAAAAAAAAATAATGTTTGTTGTCAGTGGTGCACTTAATAATACTTACTGGCTGCATTCATCGTGAGGTCAGACATACAGTTAACCATTTCATTGCCAGGTAATGGATGGAGCCAACAGCTTTCATTTGCACATCGGCACATAGTGTCTACACTGTGGACCATGGAGAGCTGTTGACTGGGACCTTTTTTCTTCCAAAAATACATTCACGCTGACACTTAGGACAGTTCTTTTTACAAAGAACATGAATCTAGAATCATTTAATTAATAGTAATAATGTATCAATCATGCTGGTACCCATAGGTGCCTCAGTACATTTCTGGTCACATTATTATTGCATAATAAAAGCACAGGGCTTCAAAGTATTTGTAGTAGAGCAAAGTAACACTTTCTGCTGCCCCGGTTTTAGGATATAAGGACCTTATATCCTAAAACCGGTGCAGCAGAAAGTGCTACTTTGCTATGCTAAAAATACTTTGAAGCCCTGTCCTTGGGTGCTAAAATGTGGTGTTACCTGGTAAAATAAGTCCATATTTTAGCATTGATTGACCCCAAACTAGTAGGTTTACTTTGTAATATGGAAAGTAAACATTGCAAACATATGTTTGAAAACTCCAGTTACCTAGTAACAAAATCAAAACTAGGCCCAAAGTCTGTAATGCACATGTACTGAGAGGTGCATGGCACACAATATAAGTGTTACCCCTCATTATAAATAACATAGCAATCTGGAATCTTTGTCAGTGCCTGAGGAGACCAATTTTGGTTGAAACCTCTTCTTGGCTACTCACCCGGCCATATTAGCTAGAGTCATTATTATTCAGGTGAGTGCGACTTGTGTTGTGATAAACACTGAAAGGTTTCATGAGTTCGTTGACCAAAAGAAAACAAAAAACAAGTGATCATTACAGATAAACAGCCAATGATCACTATTACTAATCATTTAAAAGAACCTGATATGCATTTTCATGTCCACAAATGTATGGCATATTAATATACAGCATTCCTAGAGCCCACTACACTTCGCAGGAATGATGTTTTGTGTCTTGTGCATGCATTGAGGTTGAGGCTGCCTGTCAATATACAGGTGATACATGGTGTCAAATGGTGTCAAATGTATGCATTGATGTTGCTCTGCACAGGCTCCCGCCATATGGTGAGCCATAATAACTTACCGGACTCTTCTGATTGTAAATATTAGCTTGGTCAAACCTAGATAGCATGCTCTGCACACATTATGGCCCAGTTCTACCTAATGAGAGCTGGGTGTGTTAGTGTGACCAATGGGGACAGGGCAGTAGATTACAGTCTCCTGCTCAAGTGTCTACCTCTTTGCCTTATCTGGGCCCAGGTAGTCTGTCTAATCAGCTGATTGTGCTCTGTGAAGCCTGCATTGAGTAGACAAGTCCCTTGTTCAGTTTCTCATCATTTCGTTTTTGTGAGATCTCTTTGGTTTGACTTACATTCTCGTGTTGTGAGAGACTACTTTTCATGAGAAACCACTTTTCCTGGGAGCAATGTTATTCATAAGTGCCAAAATGTTGAATAATTAGCATGTTTTTTTTAACTTTTACGAGTCAGAACTTAGAGAGAGCACTAACATTGACAGGAACACTATGGTATAAGGTAATGGGTGTGGTACCTGAAGACAGGGATTACATAGAGATTTCCTTCCATCTTATATTACAGTTGTACATACACCATAACACATTTTCTCCCAGATTGGTTAAAATTCAAAATATGACAGATGTCTTCTGCCATGCAGATCTGGCAGTGATGAGAATTGGTTGCCATTAGGCAACTTTTAGCCAAAATTGCTTTCCTTCAACAAAATAAAATGTTCATAGTTTGGTCTAACTGCTTTAAAACTGTTAAAATCTTTGGGGTCAGTATAGAAGGTTGCCAATTTGCTCCTGAGGTATTAAAAATACTCTTAGTCTTTAAGCATTCTCATCCCAGATTCTGGGTAGAAGGGAAACCATCAGTAATAAAAATCATCAAACGTTTTTTTCTTAAATAGTACTACTCAGTAAAGTATGGGAAAATGAATACTTTGGGGGAAATTTTGCTTACACTGTACCTATATTTCAACATCCTGTGACAAGAAATAGAGATGGCTTATGTTCCTGTTGGAGATATTTCATATTTAACAAACAGTGAAGAAGTAGATGTAATTTTTAAAGTAAGCAAAATTCTATTGGAAAATTAAAAAAATGAGGCTAAAAGTGGGAGACTCCCACCCAGTGTGGGGAGACTTGACAGGTAAGGCAGTATAGTTGTCCCTCACTTTTAAGGCTGTCAATAAATGGTCTGCACTTGCAGAGGCATTAGATTCCAGTCAGCATAGCACAGGATCATCATGATCCTCATGTTATATATAATCCTATCAAATTAAATAGGAATGTTGTACTTATAAACAGGTGCCTTTCATTGAATTCAACATGTTGTTGTTATTTTGGGACACATTGCATACATGCAAGGTGTGATATCAGGATGCATCAGAAGTGCAAGGCTATGCCATGTCAGTTGTGAAAGATTGTGCTGAAGATAGTTTGTACTTTTACATGGTTTTTTCCTTTTAGCCTTTTATCTGTTAAACTCTATGTGCTGCACAAAGAGGAGTCCAGAGAAATGTTGTGGGTCTGCAGCACACACACAGATAGGTCCTGCTTTTGAGAGACTGCTTCCTCGAAAGACCCTCTGCCTTTTAAGACCACATATACTAGGTCCCTAAGTCTATTTTCTCCATGTCATTTTACCTCAGTGAGGGACCACCTGTTTTACATGACCACTTTTAGACCTGCCCTCAGGGTAATATCCCTAAAAGTTCAAAAGAGGGACTATATATACAGACAGACACACATACATACATACATACATATATATATATATTTGCCTTAACAAGCCATATATTGGACTGCTCTGACCATCAGTCAATTAGCCAAATGGTAGATTTCTTGAATTCGGCCAAAGATGTGTAAATAGCTCAAATATTTTAAAATGAAATAATTATGCCTATACGTGTATTTCTAATTTTAGCAAATTACACTGGGTGAGGTCCACAGCAGTGAACTCACTTTAAATTTGGTGTGACTGGTTTCGTTACATTGCGTAACTCATCAGAGACTGTTTTAAAATGTAGTTTGTGGGTGCACACTATATCAGGGTACAACAAGCAAACAAAAAACAAAACAAAAAAAAAAAAACACACACACACACACACACAAACAAAAAAACAAAAATCTCAATTTTGGGCACAGGTTTTTTAAGTATTGACCTATCCCTGTGAATATAACTTAATTCAACAAGTCTACCCCAGGGCCCTCTGCAAAATTGATACAAAGTGATAATTGGAACAACGCTGCCACAGATAGAGGAGTGCCTACAACATGTACAGTACCTGGACAAATAGTTATTTACACCATTGTTCAGTAAATATAATGCATACAAGGTCTTTTGAACTCAAACTTTTTGCATCTCTTGTTCCTGTGGGTAACATGTTCTATAAGAGAGCTGCAGTAACTGAATGAAGTTATTGAATACTGAGGCCTCTGCTTGTTAAGGTGCAAGCACAAAGTTGCCACTGATCTAAAATTTCCAGTATGCGTTAGACACAAACTGGAGCATGTGTCTTGCATGTAGTGTGGGACCAGACTGTTCAATGATTTATAAACTGATTCAGATTTTGAAAGAGAACTTTCATTTCATTGATCATCCAATTCAGTTTAAGCAGTGTCTGTCCTGTATATTCAGAATGAGGTGTGTACATAATTTATGCAAGCACTAAATCTTGCATAATAAATCTTGACAATTGCCCCATATTGCATAACAAGGATCAATAATGTAGAAGACTGTTAAGCATTGACACACTTTTTGAAACATGTAAAGGTGAATAGTCACGTTTAGGTCAGTCTTGTTTGTTTGCCCCCCCCCCCCCCCCCCCCAGCACCACATTCCCGTCAATGTCCCACATAAGATGTTTATCATTGTTATCTACATATATTTACATTCTATTTATTTGTTAACATTAAAATAATGGGAATGGACATGGTGTTCATGTGGACATCACCTTGCATGAGCTGGCATCCAGCCTAATATATCCTATGCCAGCTCGTCTAGTGCTACTTTCTCATAGTACTGTCTAATATATCCTATGCCAGCTGGTCTAGTGCTACTTTCTCATAGTATTGTCTAATATATCCTATGCCAGCTGGTCTAGTGCTACTTTCTCATAGTATTGTCTTATATATCCTATGCCAGCTGGTCTAGTGCTACTTTCTCATAGTACTGTCTAATATATCCTATGCCAGCTGGTCTAGTGCTACTTTCTCATAGTATTGTCTAATATATCCTATGCCAGCTGGTCTAGTGCTACTTTCTCATAGTATTGTCGAATATATCCTATGCCAGCTGGTCTAGTGCTACTTTCTCATAGTATTGTCTAATATATCCTATGCCAGCTGGTCTAGTGCTACTTTCTCATAGTATTGTCTAATATATCCTATGCCAGCTGGTCTAGTGCTACTTTCTCATAGTATTGTCTAATGTATCTTATGCCAGCTGGTCTAGTGCTACTTTCTCATAGTATTGTCTAATATATCCTATGCCAGCTGGTCTAGTGCTACTTTCTCATAGTACTGTCTAATATATCCTATGCCAGCTGGTCTAGTGCTACTTTCTCATAGTATTGTCTAATATATCCTATGCCAGCTCGTCTAGTGCTACTTTGTCAGATTACTGTCTTCCATGGCCTCTTAAAGACATAACCAGCAGTGTACCAATTTGCTAATGTTCTTTGTGGTAGTTTATGCACTGTGCATTGGCACAATGAAGGGGTTGATGATGTATGCAAGCCATAATTTCATAATTACCTTTATATCAATCATAGGGACATGTATCAATTTTAAAGGCCAGTGATTAAAAACACAAATATTTAGTACACCTGGTTGCCAGGAAATAGAAAATAGGGCACGGTTTATAATCATCTGCTAATTCAGTCTGGTCCCCCTGAGTAATGGACATTTCCTGGTTATAAATGTTGTTATCTGAATTCAACATTGTTATTTAATCAACATTGTTCATTTTCGAAAATTGAAAAATCAATGTTAATGCAACTTCCTTTGCATTGTGGTCATGAGCATATAAACAAGTTTCCCTCATATGCTCATAACCACAATGCACAGCAACTTCATTTAACAAGTAATCCAAGAATGTTATAATCATGCACATTAGAGAGAGAGAGAGAGAGAGAGAGAGGAGAGAGAGAGAGAGAGAGAGAGAGAGAGAGAGAGAGAGAGAGAGAGAGAGAGAGAGAGAGAGAGAGAGAGAGAGAGAGAGAGAGAGAGAGAGAGAGAGAGAGAGAGAGAGAGAGAGAGAGGAGAGAGAGAGAGAGAGAGAGAGAGAGAGAGAGAGAGAAGGGGGGGGCACCAGCAGTTCGTATAATAAACATATTAGTGGTTCCACCATCATATAGTTGGATCTTGGCCTTATGTATACATGTATGTCTACAATGTGTCATTGTGGCTATTTGATTCTTATCTGCTGTAAAAACAACATGGCAATACTGTGGTCCCTCTTTAGAGAAACTGTTCCAATGAGAGACCACTTCCCTTTTAAGACCACATTTTCGAGACACATTGCTTGCTACTCTCCATGTTATTGACACCTCATGGGACAGATTGCTGGTCTTGATAGACCACAATTGGTTCATTCCTAGAGACAGGTTTGACGATGTATAAATGTTGATGGCACTGGTCAGGCATATTATATTGGCTGTGGGTCTATAAATATATCTTGTCATTCGTGTATTATAAGCATTACGCTGTACATATAATATATGTATATATTGTATATGAAACTGTTGTTAAAGTGCTACTCAGGTTTTGATAATTGTTGATAAAACAAGGTATCAGGACAGCAAGTGAAAAGAAAACACTAGTAGGAGGCATGTTCACTGACACTGAGCATGTAAAATCAGTCTGATGACTGACCCATCTGCCAATGTGTACAGATAAGTAATCAAAACGATTGGCTGAGCCTCTCTGGGCTTGGCCGCCATTATCAAGTGACAGAGAATGAAATGTCACTTGTGCCTGGCTTCTATTTCAAGGTGCACATTACATTGGCCATACATGTACATTATGGGTGACAATGTGCTGAAAATAGCCCATGGATACATGTACTTGATGCTGAATAATGTCGATGTTCAGTTGACCCTTTGCCCTTTGACATCAGACTGAGTTAACAGGTTTCATTGACATGGGTTCGGCACTCAGTGCCAAACCCACACAAAGTAAGGCTGTTGACCTGGGGCATGTTATCTTAATAGAATCTCATCCACAATTGTCATTACTATTGAAATGACAGTACATGTATTGTCTGTAGCTTAAGATACAAGGAAGGTTTGCCCTGCCCTTGTGTTTTGCTCCCTGCCTTTTTGGTTTGCTCCTTGCCCCTTTTTTCTCATCTTTTTTATGTTTGGGGCAGTTATCGTCTGGTTATAAAAAATTCAATATAATTTGACTACATGTAATTGAAAAATAGTATATCAATCTATCTATTGACCATGAGTATTTAAGATACAAATTCAGAACAATTTCCATATAATCAACAAAAACACCTGGGTTTTTTGGACTGCTGCCTTTGGGTGCTGTTTTTTATTGTCATTTTGCACTTAAAAGTGCCCTTTTAGATGAAAGGTGGCCTTGAACAGCTGGAGACAGCAGTGAGTTAGTCACAAACAATATGGAAACATGGCATGATTAATGCTGTTATTAATCTGGTGTGCAATACATGATTGATCATGTCATTCATGGAGAAAGCATTACATGGTTAATGCTGTTACATGATAATTCATGCATAAAGTATAACATAGTTAATGGCGTTAATTGTATCACATGATAATTCATGTAGAAATCATGACAATTAATGCTGTAATTTATGTAGAAATGATGACAATAAATGTTGTAGTTCATATGAAAAGCAGGTACATGTTTGTTTGTTTTTCTTGGTTGGTTTGTTTTCTGGTGTTTTTTGTGTGTCTGTAATTCTGTATTTGTCGAAAAGTGGTGGTATTACTGTTGAAATTAGTTGTAAACACTGAAGCAGATGACATTTAACAACCAGCCAGTTTTGGTCTGTTTAAGGGGGAAATGGTTAAACTTTGTAGGAATGTATCTCAGATAAACTTGAACAAAACTGTTTGATATAGGTGTCCGCTGTCATTCCCTGAACTTAATTTCTGATTTGCTTTACTTTCAACCACTGTACATTACTATTGAGTAATATACATTTTCATGCCAAAAGACTAGGTTGTTCACATGCACAAGATCTTTCTTCTTCTCAACTTTGTAGTGAACTGGGTCAAACAGCTGAGTCACAATCAAGGCTAAAGACAACTTTATTTGACAAAACATAATACACAGAGCTGTTTTGCTGAGAAACTGCTGTAAGATGAGCAACAAGTAAATAATAAGATAATTTTACATATATATTGTCATGATACCCCCAGCAAAGGATGGAGATCCACTACAGCTGGGGCTACCTTGGCTGACCTGTAGGTTTATATAATAGATAGGCAGATAGTTCCAGCAAAGGATGGAGATCCACTACAGCTGGGGCTACCTTGGCTGACCTGTAGATTTATATAATAAATAGGCAGACAGTTCAAGATTTATTTACAGGTTACACAAAACATGTACTTGACTTGGATGACACTAAATCAAAGACTGTAACACAATTCTGAGGAAAACAGAGGTTTGCAACTAATATCTTTGTGCACAATATATACAATACAACAATAGGAGGGTCTTATAGAAGGCTATATATAGACTCTTGCTACCACTCTACAGTATGACAAGGTGGGGTGCGCTAATAAAAAAAAAATGGGGCATAAATGGGAATAAGGAAGATTAAAGGGACGTGTTTTGCACACATCAATACATTGGAGGAGCAGAGCATTTCTCAAGTAAACAGATGAATCACCTGATGACATATAACAAACATAACGGTTGGGAATATGGTGGAACCTGCTGTATGGGGCCGCCTTTCTGCTACAAAAAATGGCCACATACAACAGGTGATCTGTCACTGCAGGTAAATTAACAATAAAATTGACTCCTGTAGCCAGGAAAAATGTGACCACAAAGAGCAAGTGATGTTTGACGGCAGTGGCTACACGCAGGAGGTACAACTGTAGTGCATGTCACCAAATGTACGCGTAGATGAAAATGATAGATGTATGTACTGTTGCTCACTTGTGGATAATAGCTGAAGTCCTGTTCACTTCTAAACTGTAATTTTTTTTTATTCTGTTTCACAAAACCTCACAAGGACGCATATCTGGACATACATACATGCTGTGAATTAAAACTAGGTCATGCAGCTGGATCATGGTGACATAACTATGTACTAAATGGGCTACAGTTTTATTGTGCTATGACATCCTGTCAAGAAACTATGTGGAAATTTATCAGACCTAAGAAAGATACAGTAGTGCCTGTTACCAGATCCATGTTGTGAAAGACCACCTTCTCATAAGAGAGTATGGTACCGATTCCTAAGTCCTGTACTTCCCATGTTGATCTACCTGTCATGAGAGACCACCTGTTTTCTGAGACC
Organism: Hermodice carunculata; assembly: GCA_964020975.1. Classification (NCBI taxonomy): domain Eukaryota; kingdom Metazoa; phylum Annelida; class Polychaeta; order Eunicida; family Amphinomidae; genus Hermodice; species Hermodice carunculata. The sequence goes on from OZ026614.1 coordinate 12,611,801, forward strand.
ACTGTAAATACTATGTGTGTAAAACTAGGTCAGGTATCCAGGTCACAGTTATATGTCCATGAGCAATTTATTCATGTCTGGGCTATAACTTTCCAAGTGCTTTGATTTTGTTTTATGAAGGCAAATACACACATGAATTGGAGTTAACATACATGTCAGTAAAACTAGGTCACCAGGTCAAGTTTTTGATTCACAGCCCATTACTATTTGCACTGACAAAATTGCTACATTTTTGCCCTTTGACAGTTAAGGAACTCCAGTACGCATGCATCAGGTCTAAATACATGTCTTATAAAAATTAGGTCAGTAGGTCATGTATCTGGATCAATTATATCCATATACAATCAGCTCAAAGTTAGCTCAGCCCAACTCAACAAATAAGGTGATCCAAGTTCACTTCAGCCTGGGGCTTGAGCTGAGTTCAGTACAGGAAAGATCCAATTTGGGACAATGTTTTTGTGACTGAAGAAATGAGTGTATAATAATTATTCACCACTGTGAAAATGTATGTATGAAGATTTTATGTTGTATTCAATTTGATGTAAGTTCTGTGACTCACCAGGGGGAGCTTCTGTAGCCAGTGTGAGACATGACAGAAAAAATGATGGAAATAATCCCAATTTAAAACCTTTATGGTTGATATCTATGAGCATGCTTGCCATGGTGTGTGATGTTTTAGAGAAACACAAGTGTAACATTCCTGTTTTCATTGCTTTCTGTTTCAGGATTAGATGACATTGTACTGCCCTACGTGACCTCCTTCCTAGATGAACAGATAGATGGAAAACAGCTACTGGCCTTGACACACTATGACCTTGAGAAACTTGGAGTCAGGAAACTAGGTCACCAGGAGTTGATTCTAGAAGCAGTTGATCTGTTATGCGCTTTAGTAAGTATAAATATAAATATGCATGTGTTTTGCTTCAGGTTTGAAAGACCATCCTTTTTTACATAGTTCTGAGCATAAATCATGTAAATATGTACTGAGGCTCAACAGAGATCATCAGGAATGCAATTGGACTTTGTCATAACTCAGAACTTTGATGTGCAGATGCTTAAAATTATTATTAGAAGCACATGAACATGCATATGAATCCCAGGGTTTTAACTCTTTCTGTGCTAATCACGTCTAAAGTTGATCTACTGTAGTGAAAGTAGTCTACTAACTAAAGCATTGAAAACTTGAAAATTAATGTTGTTGTAACCTGATAAATACCTGTTTCAGAGAAGTGTATTCCTCTGCAATTTATGACCAGCTCTGGTGAATGTTATAAACAGATATGTTCTATCAGTCCATCATCTTGAGGTGCATTAGTCCAGCATGTTATAATAAAGATGTTTTACTTTGGACGATGTTGAAATTTTGTAGGTGATATTTGTTATTAAAATATGAGGACTAGGCAGATAATACACAATAGACTAGAGCGTGAAGGAGTGGATATTGATTTAAAGTCAGTAAGCTGTGCTCTGGCCACCAGGGGAAAACCATGCCACTTTGACTTTGTGGGCAGGCACACCGGGACAAATAATATTTTTCTCCTAGTGCTTGTGATAGGGCATTGCGTACAAATACACACAGTTCACCTTATAAAACCATTCCATTGTAGTACCGATTGACCCCAAACCAGTATGTTTACTTTCCGTATATGGAAAATAAACAATTCAAACATATGTTTGAAAACTTGAGGTAAGGACCTAGGCCTTTAGTCCACAATGCTTCTATGCACCGCATAGTAATGTAACTGTTACCCCTCACTATAAATATACAGTGAAACCTCATTATAATGTCACTGTCTGCTCCTTGCAAAATGTGTCAGCTATCTGAATATCTCAGATAAAAAGACAGATAGCTGAGTGTTGTTTTAATGAGGTTACACTGTTCAAACATTTTAGGATCTCTGCCAGTGCCTGATGAGACCTGCCACACACTGCTTATTCTTGGCTGCTTGCTCTGTCATATGAACCGATCCTGAATTTGATGAAGTTCTTTTCCCAAATAAAAAAGATTGAGATGTATATATGCATGACAATACAGCCCCACAGATGTAAACTGGAGAAGTTAACATAACTATATATACATTCTGTCATTTCCTGGGTATGCCTTGTGACTGTTAAACATTGGCTGGAATATTCACATGACTTGTCGATTTCAGATTTTATTATTTTTAAAAATGTCATTTAAATATGACAGATGGCAAACAAGGCAAATGGACTAGAAACTGAGTGATCATCACTCATCTGTGATGACCAATCAGACTGCATCACCGGCCTGCTCTTTGATATATACAATCATTCGATATTTCAGTTCCAGTTACATTTGATGTAGCATGCGTGACCCTGCATGTGAAACTGAGTTGACTTTCCAGTGCATGGCTACAATAACATGCACAGCTGTTCTGCTGAAATGTAAACATTTTATGTGGGAATAAATTATTATCAAGTAATTTTGTAAACAGTTCAATTTATGATAACTATGCACACGTTCACCGTGATTTTGACATTTCTTGTATGCGAACATATCTTAGGATATCTGTAACTGTTACTGATCTGTCATGCTTATTAAGTCAAAAGACTTGTCTCTGAGCCTCTGATTAGTTGGATTGCCATATTGAGACATGTTAGTAAGACCACTGCAGCCTGGTCTGAACAAAATGATCAAATTGTGAACAGGTTTGTGCTGAAAGATCACCTATGGATGGAGTATATTTATACATCTGTGCATGGTCATTCTTTGTACCAAATGGGGTTGGGACTTGGGGGGAGGGTAAAGTAAGGGTGCTATGAGAACAAATGTCTACAACAGGGACATTTTATGTGGGAATCCAGAATTATTGATGAAGCTTAGTAAGCAATGCTGAGCTGAGGCAGGAACACCGTGGACCATTGCCCCAGTATTCTGGCCTCTCTTCTGTCTGCACATTTTGGTTTGTGGTGGCAATGTGTACAGGTCAAAGTGCAAGGTCGGTCATTGCAAGTCAAGAAAGGCAGAGCTGCTGACTCCTCAGGACTCCTGAGTGCTTCATCAACAACTTTCGTCAACAAACTTTGAACCAAGTTTGCCTTTGAACCTACTGGTTTACAGACTTGCTGCAATGGTAAACATATGTACCTCTAAACCCTTATAAATCTTGAGGATATTGTGGCATACCATAAAAAATGGCAAAAGGATGGATGGATGGACATACCAACAGAAGGATGTAGACCTGGCTTGGTCATAGAATTTACTTAATTTACCAGTGAACTGCTAAACTACAAATCTGGCTCCTGTGTTGATTCTGAGGGTGGTTACCCCTGTCATCAGTAGATGGCATTTATCTAGACAAGCCTTTCACCAGAGCAGTCGTCACTGGCTGCAGTAGATTTGAAAGGGAAACTGAACAGTGCATGGTCAGACTGCACTTAGCTTTTCCAGCCAAGTAAAATAAGACTCTCAAACAAATAAACACATTTTGTTAACAATAAAATTGTTTAAAAATACTGAATTGACAAAAAATTAAATAAAAAAATTAATGATCAGAAAAAGGCCTGACCAATGGCAGGTCCAAGAAGGTTGAACACATGAATGGACATATAGTGATAGCCCCCTACCCTGACTCTCTCTATATGTTCCTCTACTTGCCACCTGTGGTGGTGGGGGGAGGGGGGCATCTTTTTTCAATCTGAAGTAGCATTGAAACTTGGGTATCAACATTTGCAGTTGTGAATCAGTGTATGAAGGTGTTGTCTTGCCTGGACCAGTGGCTGATACACTTGTACCTGTTGTAAAGACCACCTCTAACAGAAGACCATGTCTTTTTAAGACCACTCTTCAAAGACCCTTTACTGTATTTCACTATAAAATACATCTTTATTTTAAGACCACCTGCAGTATAAGACCACTATTTGCTGGCAGTCTCAAACAGCAGGTACCACCGTCTGTGGAAGTCAGGCAAAACACGTGGTTATTGTCGATTGCCTTAGACTGCCATGTAACAGAATGTTACACAGGCAAATGTTACCTTGTAGTATAAAAATGGGGATGGCATCCATTTTAATTCAGTTTCTGATGAGTCCTATTTAAATGTGAAAAGTTTCAGACTTACTAGATTCAAACTGATGCTGTCACCTTTGGCCCAGCTTTCAATATTTATCTCCTGAAAACAGCTGATATAAGTTCTGAGTTATTGTAATTATTTGAGATAAAAATTCCCACACATTTTGATACAGAGGCCCTGTTTGTAGTCATAGCTTTGGCAGTTAAAACAATAGTCTCAGTCCATCTTGTACTTGTTGTACTAACAGTGGTCTTTGCAGCTTTTCAAGGTTATAGGGTTAACTATATTTACAGTTCAGTTCAGTTCAGTTCAAAAACAGTTTCTTTGACCAAGGGAGATGGAATGGTTACAGAACCATAAGTAATACAGAAATATAGAACATAAGATACAATTAAGATTACCTGAAATATTACCATAATGAGAGGTCAGGATGATCCCAGCTAAGGATATGCAGATCGGCTATCACCAGGACTACCTGTCGGTAATTCAACTTAAGTGCAGTAAAAGTTCCAGACAATTTAAGATATAGTGGTACACAATGATGAGAAGGAGAAAAAGTCAGTGAAATAAATAAGCCAGCATGGGTTTAGGAAGCTACACTCTACTGAGACATAATAAGGACACATGTAAACATTCAGTAAGGAGTGCCAAGGGCATTCAATATCATAAGAGTGACAAGGGCACCCAAAGAAATGGAATTCCACAACAGGAGTCTTTCTACAGCATGACAGAAAGGAAACACCTTCAAAGGTTGACTGAAGTAGAGTGGGCCAACTGCTTGATCCTTTTTTCATGTGTGTCAAAATATACTCCAAGTGAGACACCAAATATAACTCAGAGTAAAACAAAAAAAAGGCAGATAGTATAATGAAAAGGCTAAGTCTCTCCACCCCCCCCCCCTTTTTTGACCTGCAGATAACATTGACGAAGCTTTGCAAGCAAATGATTGCATGTATCTTCCTTGAATACTTTCAGCATTATGGGCTAGAATCAGAAAATATCCAGTCCCTTGCATTGAAGTTAAGCTGTAAAGCCAAGAGTCTACACAATGAAATCCGGGCACGGAGGCCACACAACGGCGTCATATCTGATACACAACACTCCAAGGTGTCGCTGTATATTCTCAATGGTGTGGCACAGGTGGCGCTGGCAGTCAAGGACATTGTCTCTTGGCTGGATAGGTCAGTATTTGTGTCTTAAAATACCTTGCAAGATGGACTTAAATGTTGAAACAACGTGAAACTGTGCCTCAGTACTTAAGCTTTTCATTGTGTATATTGATACTGTCATCTACTGTACATGTAAATATTTTTGAAATTAAAATGTATAGATTGTCATGGCTTTGTATTTCAAGCCTTCAACTGAAGTTTTAATTTCACTGTTTTGAACATAATTCCTGGTAAACCTATACTAAAATATTTCACTGTGGGTTATATTTTCACAATTTTATGCCATCAGTGAAAGAAGTGAAAATAAAAATAAGCAAAATTAGGTGAATTTACAACATGTATATGGTGATGTTTTTACACTGATTACCAACTGTTGTCAGGCGACATATAAATGATTCTATTTTAAAAGTTATGCATTGATGTTCATTTAATTAATTAAATGTTTGATGGATGAATCCATTTTAAGAGTCATAAAAAAAACTGTGGTGAATCAATTGTTTTCAAGTGCAGGTCAACACAGTGTGTTCAATCAGTGTTGAAAAAAAATTACAGTTTGTTGCCTATTGGGTGGTGAGGGTGGAGGCATGTTACAGTAATGAGCAGAAATAAATGAAAAGGGAATTTTACTGAGTGCAGCCATGATACAACAATAATTGGCAAAATTTTATTGGAATCTGTTTGCTTTTAGGAATTCATCTTCACCAAAACTTTATCTTGAATAACAAGATACGATTTTTCTGAGGTTGTTAATATGTTAATTGATTTTCAATGACTAGGCCTCCATTTGACATCAATGAGACATACTCAAAGAAGAGGAACCTGATACTGCGGTATGGTACGGAGATGACAACAGCTTGTTACGGTACTGACACTATACAGCGTAGTGAGGAAATGATCATGAGAACGGTATGTACTCATGTACAATGCAGGGAAGAGCGAATAATGAAGACCGTACGTACCCCAGTTCCACCTGACCTACTTTCAAGTGTTTTACTTTCACTTTCATCATAGTGCTACTGTAATTTTAGCTCATAGAGCTCCTGTTGTTAACTTGCATTTTGGCTAATTTGAGACAATGAAAAAGAACAATATGAGGATAGTGATTAGATGGCAAATTGATCCTGAGCACTATGAAATTTCTGTGTAGGAGAAAAACGTACACAAGCATTTTTAGCCAATGGACATCTTGTAATGAGGCACGTCAAAATTACAAGACAACTCAGAAATTAAATAAAAGCACCAAGCAAGACCAGTGATGGGCAAAACACTGAAGAGAAAGTGCCAGACCGGTTTCGTATGAAGCAATTCTCATTAGTGGCAATTGATGCCAGCGTGAACTGCTGCTTAAATATGCAGGGGGTAACATTGCTAACAACATTAGCTGAATGCATAAGCGGTCCTACATTATGACGCAAACTGAGCCACCAGTCAACCGTCCGAATTGACAGGTTGGTGTGACGTGTCATAAATACGAGGACATCACAAGCAGTAACCAGTCCTGGGTTACCAGAGACACAGGTCATACTGTCCCATGTATGCCTGATTTAGCATTGAAATGGAAAACAATATTCCTTAAGAAAAAAGAAAAAAAAACCTCAGAAATTAATGCAACAGTTTATCATGCTGGTATTAAATATTTAGTGTGGAAAATATTACCAGACCAACTGAAGAAAAATCTGGAAACAATATATAAACAATATAGTTTATGACTGGAATTCAGTATTTGATGTAGAATATATTTTCCAAGGGCATGAAGAAAGACCTTTCAACTTGTAGCAAACAGAATGAAAGCAAAATGCTTGAAAAGTGTCATGGTGGATGATCTTTTCTACTCGGCATGGTTGATGTTGTGGTAGTGTATTGCATTCATGTTGTGGTGAGTTTATCGGATGTTGTGGTAGTGTATTGCATGATGTGGCAGAGTGGTTTAGACGTGGTCTATAAGTGGTTTATGGATCAGTGAGTGGCCCCTCCTTGGCCCACCCTCACACTCCTGTATGTGTTCATTTATATTGCTCTCATAGTTTTTATGTTTATTATAGAGGCAGGTCCAATGCAAACAGTAAGTCTGAGTACATTTCGTTTTATGACAAAGGAAGACTTGATATATATATGTATATATATACAATACGTCTGATTCATAAATCACAGGAAATAGAATTTGCGCTTAATGAAAAAAAAAATGTTTCATCAACAAAAAAAAACAAACAAACAAAAACCAATGAAAAAATAATGTTAGTCGTCCTTACATGATTAGAAACAATGCAAAGTCATGTTCCATTTGTGTAAAGATTTGTAAGATACAAAGCAATATAGTTGCCTTCTTAGCAGACCACTGTGAAATAAATAAAGGTAAACAAGTCTCCCATATATGTGGCTTGAAAAAGATCCAGAACTACCATAAAAGACCAAACATGCATAAAATACACAAGAGAGTGTCATTAAATATGGAGTGAATTGTACACATTCTTACTGTTGCAATGGACTATTTTATTGTATCAACTAGTTTGACTTTTCGTGTTTCAATTTAAATTTCTATGCCATTTTGATGTCTTTTATTTAGTTTGGGTTGCCGGTGTGTTTCTTTTGCTTCAGCTTGGATGCTTGTGTATTTTAAGTTTGTATGTAATGCACATATAGACTCATTAAACCTACAGTAGCTATAAGGCCGACTGTTTTTGGCACAGACACTTTGATATATCTATCTTGAAACTGCTCCAAACTTTACGGCTCTTGATTATCTACGGAGTGTGCTTTTATGGTACCTAAAGTAGTAAATAATGATAAAGCTTTTGAGCCAAAACAAAATGTGTATGACTGGTCAGATCATGTCTGAAGCTTGGCAGTGACTGAGATAAGCCATAGAATAACATGGTGACTGGTAACTTCTGACACTGATTGGCAGCCTATCACAGCAGTTCCTTTTGATTGATGTCAGTCCACTAGGTCCTGAGGGCAAAGTTGAGGGCCAACAGAGTTGGCTGTCTTGTAAGGAGGTCTGACATCATCAGGTTCCATCAAGTTGCCTTAGGCGGCTAACAATGCACCAGAGGGACAGGTCTGGTTGAGTAAGTTGTCCAGCTGCTGGCACCACAGGGTAACCTGTCATGGCATATCTCTGATCACAAGTACATGCAAACCTGGAAACAAGTTATTTCATGTTTTTGACTGTCCTGCATAGCTAGAATATGAAGAAAAGGGGGCGAAACCCACTTATGTGGGCACGATGGTGCCAAAGGAAGTTGCACAGCAGAAGAAAGTGCTGTAAGCCTACACTTTATTTCGTCATGTGCAGAGTACCTGTTCCCGTTTTCGTGGGTTTCCCCAAAAAAAGGCATATGATGTGGAACTGGTCTCATATTGAGGGTGGTCTTAAAAGACAGGTGACTCAATTTGAGTAATAGGCTCTAGTGTCATGAAAGGGTGGTGTTGACGATCTGTGGCCTCTCACACCAGGCTGTCTGTAAGGGACACTGTACTTGCCTGGGGCACATTGGAGCGCCCTCTCAGTGCACATAGGCAAACAAATGGTGCAGAGTCACCGGAGCTGTTTTTATCGGTTGATGAATATAGGTGGAAACAGAAGTAATGTCAGAAGCCAATGGTCTTGGGCTTAGGGTTCTGAAGGTCACTTGATGAAGATAAATGGAAACAGAAGTGATGTCAGAAGTCAGTGGCTATGGACTGCAGTTACATAGTCATTCTGAAGGCCATGAACCCTAAGGTTTGGTTTTCAATTTGACTGACTCTATGCCACGGCAGTAAAAACCTTGGTTAGGGCTTTTGTGTTGTGTGGCAGGTCTTGCTCCAGCCACCTCAGGGGCAGCTGCATAACTCCTTACAATAAAGGAAAACAAAAACAGTTGGCACAACTTGAATCAGGTTCCCTGAGAATAGGGAAAGGTATTACAATCATGAACCTGGGATCCAGGTTAATAGCGTCAGTTATGTCATCATTATGTGGGGTGAGTCAACCTGTTTGGTCTGCTGTGAAACTCCTCTAAACATGAAATGATGTTTGAAATATAGACCCAGACACACTGAATGGAGTAACCTGATCACAGTTTGAAGTAGTTGACTAGAGTTACCTTCAGAAGAATCACAGATTTTATCAAAATTGGCATTATTGCTTGTGGAAGGTTTCTGTTCAAAACAAAGGAGCAGGCCTGGGCCTATCTGATCATGGAGAATGATTGACCAGACAAGTCAACCTGCACCACACAAGTACACAGTGCCATCTCCTTTATTTGAACCTGTCAAAGCCCAGGGGCACCAGGTGGTCGATCTAAGGAAGGCTGAATGTTCGCTTCTAAAAATTAAGCCCCACATATCAAAATTGCATTTAGGAGTTTAACATCTTTGTCTGATATATCTGATTAAATAGGCATTTTTTTCACTCTTTCTCAATTCAACTTTGTTGAATATACTTGTTTGCGATTTTAATAAAATTCACTAGAAGTTAACAGAAGAATTTTGAATATTTTGTCTGCAACAAAAGGGCAGTACGAGCATTAATACTACCTGTTTACAACTTGAGCTTATCTAGGACTCACAACTTTGACCACTGAAAAATACAGGCTGCGCCTAACACCAGTTTGAAATGTATCATGGATCAATGGTCAGAAAGATATTTCAAACTGATGGACAATTTACAAGAAAATGTGCAAAATGTTGATCACCTCAGCATTTATTATGTAGTTTTATGTGTCATTCTGCTGCAATTCTGTCACATGATAGACCAATCATGTTACAATATTTCAGTCCAATTTTAAGATATCTTGATGCTGAGGCAACCAAGGCTTGCTGGACATTTTGACTGTGTACATGGTACACCAGGGCTTCAAATAACGTGGGACACCTTATCATGTTGCTTTGGACTTTTTGTCATTTGTAGGCACTAGAGTTGTCGGAAATGTGTGACTGTATCATCCGGGAGGCTAAGGACCCCCTCGTCATCCAGCCAGCGTCACTCGAACTAGCAACCATTCGGAAGAAACCAGATGAAGAACTGGTAAGTGGACCTCGATCGTGTTGTGTTACATCATGTAGCAGAAATAAGAGTAAAAAACAAACTTCTTAAAGGTCCAATTGGTTGATAGAGTCTAATTTTTGATAAAGTTAGGGTTGAGAAGTCTGAGAAATGCTGTCTAGTGAAATTTCTGGAAAATTATGTAATTTTAAGTGATGATTTAGATACATTGAAATGAACTGACTTAGCAAATTATAAGGGAGGCCTTTTTGCCAAGATGATGGTTACTGGTGTAAAACAGTTGCTGATGTCACAAGTGCAACCCATCTCCCAGCCAGTGTGTGGAAGAGACTGCTTTAGCACTGTGGACATAGCGAGACAAGCAAACTTCAGTGATAAGCAGAGTGCAGTGAAGATAACAGCCTGAATTTGTCCAGCATTTTTTTTTTTTTTTTGTTAAATGAGGATGAGCAAGTGTTGATAGAGAGGGTCATTATGGCGGAAGAGCAGACAATTAGGAGGTATGAGCACAAACCAGTGACAGTCGTGGTACAAGGCTGGCATGATGCCGGCAACACAAAACAACAGCCCATGGTATGGGCCACCACATGGGTTCTGAAAATAACGGCTATTTCCCACTTCACTGTAAAGACTACAAGATATTTTTATTCACATCACATTTTATAAGATTATGTTTTTTTCACTTCACTTTTTATGAGAAAGTGTTTCACTTCACATTATACACTGAAACCTCATTATAATGACATCATCTGTTCCCTCAAGTAGTGTCAGATACCTGAATATGTCAGATAAATGAATCACGTAATACAGAAAATGTACTTTTTGTTCATTAAAATGTGTGTCGTTAAGTGAATATGTCGGATGTCTGAGTGTCGTTGTAATGAGTTTTGACTGTAAACGTGAGAAATAGAGAATTTTGCATGGCTGAAAAAGGGTTACTATTTTTTCTCATGAGGGATCATTGTTGGTGGTGGTAGAAAATCCTGAGGGACCACAGGTCACGAGTCATTTTCCCACCAACAAGGATCCCGAGTGAGAGAAAAATAGTAATCCACTCTCCAACCATGTAAGCTTTTGTTTGTTCTATGTATAATTGGGTATTCATCGCAAAAAAAAAAAAAAAAAAAAAAAAACCACGCCATCGACCTACTTTTCATGCTGACCTGGTGCACCAGGTTTAGGTACCTTCATTGTAGGTATTCCATGGCACATGTGATGTATCATTAATCATCTACGCATATTTGATTTTGTCTGTGTGACTGATGCAGGTGCATCACAATTTAGTTGCAACAAAGTGTAGGTCATGCGATCTTTAGTAAGTTAATACTTTTGACTTTCAGTCTAAAAAATGATTATGACTCACCTTCAAACATAGAATAGTTTTCATTTCCCTTCACGTTTTGTGAGGAGATCTGCTTATAGGTCCCTTACAGTGCCCCCCCCCCCCTTACAAGATCACCCAAAATGCTGCCAAAAAGTGGCTGTATATTAGAAGGGTTATCTTTAGATGGTCATTTCTAAGTTCACTGTGTGTAGATATGTTACATATGGGATCATAATGTTCATGCGGAGAGGCAGCAAGACTGGCCCCCAGCTGATGCCACTTTGTGATCACCACTCAATTGTGTCCCTCAGATGTTGTGAGACAACTAAAAACTTTTAATGTAATTTTTCACTTCACTTTATTTTTATATAAGAATATTCCATTTAAAACACCTACTTTTGATGTAACACCTATTAAAAGAATAAATTCATTCTGTATCTATGCAGTGGCATTTCTGTCAATAAATATATGTATGTATTGTGCTCCATACAATTATTGGCCCATCCTTGACTGTGTGGATTTGGTCATCACTTTGACTTGTTTGGCACCTGGAGACTTCTTGCTTGTATGATGTAGGGGCCTTTGCATGGCCGTGTGTCTGGTAACATGTTTGGTCCCACCAAAGTTTCAGCATTGGGGCTTGTTCTATGCAGTTTTTTATTTTTCCAAGCGTAAACTACAAATGGGTTTTTGTAACCTTGGTGGTGGTTTTCCAATATGGTCATGTGCACGAGTAAGTATGCATGAAGCTTTGGTTTTTGCACCATAACTAGAAAAGTTTTCACGATAGCACCTGTATATTGCTCAGGGGTATAGTCCTTATCCAGGGCTAGGTCTAGTTCAAAGATGGGTGGCCATGACCTAAATTCAAAGGTCAGCAGGGCACTTTAACTTGGTTTGAGCAATGTAACTCAGAATTTCAGTTATGACTTCAATATTGAACATGGTAATAGTCCTCAATTATTGCTTGGTCAGCTTAGAAGATGGATTGATCTTGACCAAATTCCCAAGGCTACCACCTAGAGTCCTATCAGTGAACTTGGTTTCTGCTTGGTTACTAAAGATGTTTTTCACCTAGGGCTTTCATGTTGCACAGGTATATAACCTTCTATAAGAGCTAGATCAAGTTTTGAATGGGTGACCTTGAATCAATTCCCAAGGTCACAGAACCACATTACTGGATTTGCTTTCTGCTTAGTTACTGCAGAGTTTTTTGAGCAAGAGTTTTTATTTTGTAGGTGTTCATAGTCTTCTATTAGGGTTAGATCAGCTTCAAAGAAGGTTGACCTTGACCCAAATTCCAAAGTTACAAGGCTACTTTAGTGATTTTGGTTTCTACATCCACATTCCAAGGTGATGAGTGCCCCATTTAGTGCTAGCATCAGGCTAATGAGGGCAAATGTAACATAATGAGGGTAGGGGACCATCTGTGTTTTACAAACATGTCTTGTTTTATTTGAAATGTGAAATAACACCTGGATGCTAGTTTTATACAGGTGAATGAATTGTGCTCTAGTCAGCCTCCTGTCATTGTATTTCCTCAGTATATGGTTCTCTCCTGTCCTATCAGATAGTGCACCGACATCACCAACACTGAAATAACTCTGTACTGCAGGAAACCTGACTGTTGATTTTATTCAAAAAAAGCCACAGGATGCTGAAAATAAAGTATTTTCACAGTAGCAGATTATCTTCCCTGAGATATGCAACCAGCCAGTGACAGCTGTGGTCTACAACCTGCCACTGTCAGGTCTAGACTGCCCAGTGCCTGTATATGCACCAATGATGTTGCCTATTGTTTTGCATGTGTCATGTCCATGTGTAGTCATGGGTTCATCAGGTTATGAACAGGCCTAACACCAAAATAAGATCAATTATAGGCACAGTAGGTTCAAGTAGTTCCCCTTACTTTCAATGGATGCTTTGCATCTGATGAAATTATTAAACTGTCTTGGGTCAGTTACACCATAATGTAAAAGAGCTCCAGTGTACATGTATCACATTATTATAGCAATTTATCCTTTCTGGAACACTGCTGTAACAACCTTGCAGGAAGAGAGCTAGACACAGTGTGCATTATGGTCACTACATTGTCTCTACTTCCATCGACTCTTGAACAGACCAAGTTCTGTAATCTCGTTTCAGTGGAGCCAGGTTACACATGGAGATTGGTTGGTGTAGCAGGCAACCACTGAAGAATTTAACTCCCTTTCTATTGCATCCAGGTTGGGGTATGCACTTTTTTGACAGGCATGTTTTCATGAGGTCGCTTCTAGTCTGTCTGATTATGGCAGATTCTATGACAAGATTGTGCCGCAAAATATCTTTAGTACGATGTTATCGTTAGTGTAATATCATCTGTTTATATGCATGATGCCAAGAGAGTGGCTATTTACTGAAGCCAGAGACACAATGACTACACTAAGGCAGCGTTATTGGTTTGACATACTACAGGAAATCAGTCATTGTAGCAAGTGTGTGCTTGTTTTTGTACAGGAATGTGGTAAGCCCATTGGAATGGCTGATGATAGGATAATGAGTGTTTATCATGACTGTGTGGCTGGGGCCTTTAGCAGTCAGCCGCGTTGCTGTGCACACATAATTCCTGTCATAAATCAGCACTTCCCATCGTTAGTATAAGGAAATAGAATACTAGCATGGAGTCACAAATTATTCACTACTTCCCACTGTAACAATTGAAGGTCGTTTAGCCAGTCCATCTCAAACAAGATAAACAAGTCACTCCATTACCCTGTCTTCAGCCATACCACCATGACCATGTACCTTTTAAGATTAACGACTGATACTATTAACCCCTTCCCATTTAAGATCAACAGGTCATACCATGAATCCCTTCCCAATGACTTCATGAGCAATACTTTCATACTATTAACCCCTTTGCATATACCATTAACCCCCTGTATATTTATGGGTAGAATGCACTTAATTGGTCAGTACACAATCTTGCAAGACCTTATTCTTGGTGGAAGTTTCAGCCAAATAGACCACACCTCCAACATTTCACAAAAAAATGTCCAAGATGGCGAGTCTCTGAAAAACTTGCCTCCTTCAAGTTTTCATAGGTTTCTAAGAAGTGTAAAAAGTTATTTTTAAGCAATTGTATTTCATATTCCAAAACAGAAAACAATAAAGATTATATATTAAATAAGTTTTTAGTTAAGGCACTTATTTCAGATCCATTTTACATGATGCTGCTTCCGTGGTGAAGCCTATGGCATTATGCTTGACATGTGTGGTATGATAGCATAGGAAAGGGAATAAAAAGAAACTAACAGTATTAATGGGGTTGGGGGCAGTAGCCCAGACAATTTATGAATAAAATAACTAAAGCTGCTACTTAGAGTAAATCTGCTTCAAGTCCTTGAAAAGATCAAAACTGTAATTTTTGTGAATTAGAAGGAGCAGGTGATGCAGGGTCTCGATGGTCGTCTTGTTGCTGGGCATCTGTCGCGTGAGGCTGTATGGTGGCTACCAGGCATCAGCTCTGGGATTATACACACCATGCATTAGTTCTACAAATTTAGAAAATATATTGTCGACCTCCTCAATAAGAAACTTTCTTGAAAGTAGTGGTGATACCAGATATTAATTGTTGAAGGCACACTGGACACCTTTATATGGGTGCCAGTTGTGAGATTTTTTTGAGAAAGAAGTTCAGCAGTTTTTTGTAGCTGGACAGAAACCCATAAGATATATTTGGTGTCTTCCCTTGGTGTCACAGTAATTTGTTTCACCTTTTATGTAATGATGTTGACATTGAGTCTCAGTTGCACAAACTTTTCCTTGAGTTTTTCTATAAGTCCTACCACAGCACCAATAAACTTGTGAGTATTTTTACTCAGATCACTTTTGCAGGCAGCCAATCAGCAGCTTGTAACTCCCTCAATTACATAATTTCTTGGCTCGGAATTCCTAACTCTCAGTTTCCTGGAATGTATCTCGCACATGTTACGCAAACCTTTTTCAGCAACTCTTCTGGTCATCCTGGCAGTACAGGAATTGTTGCCTCATTGGTAAATGAACTTTGCCAGATCAAAGAAGGTCAGATGGAATCCTGTCTTAGAAAGGAAAACTGTAAAGGCATAATTTTAACTTTCTGAGCACCTTCAGCTACTTGTCCTTTTTTTCCAACCATAATGTCTGCTTTTGTGTCCAGCAGTGCTGACATTGTTCACTATTTGATTAACTGATTGTGTATGTATTCTTCCAACTGTGTACTATATTTGTGGTACGAAATAAAGATATATATATATACATACATGCATACATACATGTACATACATACATACATACATACATACATACATACATACATACATACATACATACATACATACACAGCTGACTCTGCATCCCTATCTTGGGAAGACTGGGCTTGAGTGTGTGCCAAGGACTGTCAATGGTTTGTGTATGTGCTTCTGTCAACACGACAGACTCTTTCAAATGATTTACAGCATGATATGAATATATACATGTTTTTTCAAGTTGTAATGGGCTTTCCCACAGTCTGACAGAATGATACTCCCTGGTCTGATGTACTTCGTATGGGTAATAGTGTCTCTTCATCCCTCCTTTCCACAATTTCTAAAAAACAAAACACTTCTTTGACACCCTTTCTATGCCTCCAAAACCCCAACAGACGCCCACTCTTCTTCCTCGATAATACTTCCTTTTTCCAAATTTGCTCTTACGTAGTTCATCAATAATGTCATTGCCTGCCAGGATTTTATTTTCTTGTCGTATTACTCCAGTGCATACTTCTTGACAAAAATTAAACTGTTAAATAACACTGTGTGTACTTCCAATCCTTAACTCTCTTTGCATTAAACTATTATACCAACCTAACAAAATTTAGTTTTCCAATTTTGACCACCAGAATCGCGCGACAAGATGAAACGGTATTTCGTGGGAAGTGGGACAGCACTATCAGTGGGTCATCGACTGCCATATTAAAGGGTATAGACGTGAAGAAAGTGAGGAAGTTTGAAAGAGTGATTTTGTTCAAGTTAAAGCTGTACTGTGCACACAATATGCCTGTGTACAATTGCAACAGGCTGTAGTGCTGATACGTGCAAATTGTCGAATCTTGACAAATACCCATGGATGTGTGGGGTTATATTCCAGTTTTACAGTTAAGCCTCTGCTGTGGTCACGATAACATGTCCATAGCATGTCCCACTTGGTAACCGCAGACCAGCGTAACTACGAACTAAGTCGTGCGCGATCGTCACGATAAGGTGACAAAAGGGAGAACTAGGATTTCATTAGGCTCCTGTTGGTTTGGTAAACACAGTAATAAGTTAATTTCAAAATCTGTGGTATTGACAAATGCAATCCAGCAAACCAGCTATCCTTGTTTATTAAAATCTTCCTGTTATATTTGATGTTTCCGCATCTCCAAACTCTAGCATCTATTGTGTATGACTTGTCAGTTTGTAAATGAAAATTTCTTTGTCCACAAACATGATTCAATCCCAAGTATTCAGCAATAAGACCATGCACTCGTAGCCAATCAAATAAAGTTTCAAAATTTTTTGTGATTAAACACAAATTACCATTCACAAAAGCAGTAATATGCCACAGTAAACAGGAAACCAAGTGAAATAATGAAGGCACATGGAACTTATTGGCATTATTTATTTACTTCAATCTGATCGGATGATACAATTTGATTGACACCTGCCACAGTGATGTTTACAAGATACCACAGGAACTAAATTCCATTTTTTTATGTTTATTGCTGCACATGACCTCTTAAATGCCATTCTCAAGTTCACAGTAGCTACTGTGAACTCGCTTAAGGTATATTTTGATGCTCTCTCCAATGGTACTAATTATTTTTGTCCACAAACTTTTTTTCAGGCATCTCACATCCACACTCGCTCATCCCTAAATAAGGAACAATCTTGCAAGATTTCAAGAAGCCATCACCAACCAGTAAAGTGCACTAGTTCCATAATTATGAGCAACAGATCACGCCAACAACCTTTTTCATAACCATGTCCACAGACCATACCATGATGCACAAACCCTTTCCCCATTGTACTTCATTGGGACATATGGTCTGTCAGCCCCACTTCTATTGGGTTGATATGACCTGGCACCATACTTCACTGTGACCTGATTCAGGTTGAGGAGTTAACCCCCTTCATACACAAGTGTGACATATGGTTCAATCAGCCCCACTTCTGTGGGGTTGAGATGATCCCCCACCATATTTCAGTGTGACAGTAGGTTCTGTCAGTGCTACATTTGTCAGGTTGAAATGACCCACCATACTTCACTGTAACAGATGGTTCAGTCAGCCCCACCTCTGTGGGGTTGAGATAACCTCAACTATGCTTCAGGGATCTGTTAGCCCCACTTTTGATGGGTTGTGATTAGTCAGTGCTCTTTTCTGATTGGTTATCTAGCCAGCTATTGCTTCTTAAATTTGTTTCATGTATTTTTGTCACTTGTTTTGCAAATTAAAACAGTCATGTACAGAGTTGCGTAACTGTCTTTTGCCAGCTCAACAGAACACTCCTTTACTTTAGAATTAGCTAAGTCATGTCAGTGTACAATATACTTGTATTGCTAGCAGACTCACTTCTTCAGCACCAAAGCTCCAACCATGCCAAAAGACCAAGCAGTTCACCGGCATTGTTACGTATGCTGGTTGATTGGATCATTTGCTGACATTCTTCATTGACAGAACAAGTCCTTTATTTGTTGACTAGACCATTCACAGGCAATGTTTATGGAATGAGTTACAAATACTTGCAGTTTTTGTTCATGATGGACTGACGTAGAGCGCCCATCTTGATTAAAATGAAAAGATGATGTACACAGTTTTCAATGAATTTTCACTTTCTATGAAAGCATATTGGTTGGGTATGGAGCTCCAAAGTCTTCCAAAACCAATGTTTTTGTGGTTTTTTTTTTGCCTGCCTAACGTAAACGTAATTGTTACACCTCACTGTAAAAGTGACAGTCTTAACGAGATCCTTCAGTGCCTGATGAGAATCATTGGATTCTAAACGTGTCACACATATTTCGCCTCATTCTTTGGCTACTTGCCTTGTCATCAACTCTATTGTCAAGTGTTGTTGCAGACTGTACCCATGAAGACTGAGGTACATGTACAAACATAACAGATGGATACTGATGCTTTGACAAAGAATACTGGTGAGGAGTTTGACTTGATGACACAGTCAGTGCTGCCAATGGATGCTCTTCTACACAAAGCATAAAAGATGGACACTTTGTTACAAAGTGTGCCAAGTCTCATTGAGCAGCCACTATGGCCAAATGGTTACAGTCCTCACTTGGTGTGCACGGGTTATAGGGTTCAACTCCCGACCGATCCAAAGGGATTCGTCCCTGGCTCTTCACGTGCAGTGACCACTTAACTGTTCAAAGGCTCAGTGGGACATGTTTGGGTTACCTGTGCCATGATTATGTCAGTAGCGATGACTGAGGCTTCAAGTCTCCTCACTCAGTGGTAGCCACTATAAGAAATGCCCTTACAACAGGTGTGAATGGTTGATCTGAGTGGAGCAAACGAGAGGGCTCTGGGGAAGATAAGCATCAGCTTACTAGGTTTTTACCCTCTGTAAATAAGGTCTACTACCACTACAAGTTAATGCAGCATGCTTCTGGAAAGTGTGGTGAAAACTTGTTGAAATAAGCATACGGGAGGTGGTACAGGCAGAAGCACAGGTGGAGGTAGAGGTAGAGGTACAGATAGAGTAGAGGCACAGGTAGAGGTAGAGGTACAGATACAGTAGAGGCACAGGTATTTTTAGAAAGAAAAGTGCTCCAAATAAATATTGCATTTAAAAAGGCATGTGATACTCTGTTGCTGAATGTAACAAGTGGTAGCAAGTTGAAACTTATTTGTGTTGAATATAAGAAGTGGATATTTTTTTTGCAGGGTATGCATATCCAATCCTCATACAATGGTACTCACACAATAGGGGGCATCAAGAAAGAGGTAAGTCATTGTTCATGTCTAACATACTGACGGGGAAAAATACATGTAACAGAAATGAAAACCCTGTCAGCATAACTGTGCAATATAAAGCCAGTAAAGTGCTTCAGATTTGTGCCTAGACATATTTGATCAGTGATGTGTAACAGTATTTTTAGAATTCAAGATTAACTTTGTGAGGTGCCCAGGTATCAGTTAAAATTTTGCAAAACCACTGGGTGGCTTCCATGTTTGAAAGTGCAGTCACTACATGGTGGGTACTTACTGTGTCCAGACTACATAATGTCCAAGTGTAGGTTGGAAGAGATGGGTCAAGAGGTCACTCTTCATACATGTGTGTCTATTTGTTGGGAATGACATCCTAATGTCTGTCATATTCCACTTTGTCCAGGCTGTTAAGAATTAGGTGTTCATCATTTTTATATAAGTTTCTCTTTTGGCAATCTGTGAGTGGTAGGGTTGTCCGTATTAAAGAAGTGGACCATTAGGTATATATCTACAGTCTGCATTACCCTCGCAGTCTACTCCATAAATCACCTCCAACATATTGCTTTGTAACATAGCCAAGCTGTACCCAAATTGTTGATATTTTGTTATAAGTTATTGAAAATTACAATCTGTTTAATGTTGATTCTGTGCCAGCATGTCATTTATTGTGAATGTGTCTATTATAGCATGTGGTACCATGTGCTATTGCAGATTATCAGTTCTCTGGAAGCAATAGTGCAACTAAAGGCTGACTCCTGTTGTTTAGGATCGTTCAAAAAGCCTTGTGTTTTAATACGCATTTGGGAAAAAGATTTTTGCCCCATGCATCTGCTTAATAACCCCATGTCCCAGCTCATTTAGCACATTCTCACAAAAACTTTGTGTTAATTTCTACTTTTAATCAAACAAAAGTTTTCAGATTCAAAATGCACAGAGACAGTCCCGCACAGATCCAGAAAATGGGAAGGTGTGCTTTCTGAACTGTTAAAATCAGCAGGCGCCATATTGACAATTGACCAGTCCAGGTGTGGACCTATTCATTTCAAATGTAGTATAAAGCAAACTTCCTTTTTTATTTTCCATATTTCTGCATCAAATTTTAAAATTTTTCCATCACACTGTTGTGTTATTGTGTCTGAGCGCAAGCTGTCACTAACACACGGTGATCAATTAAAATACATGTATTTCATAAATTGCCTTTGTCGTGCTCGCCATTGTGGATATGGTCCCTGCTAACTTTAATGGTCCAGAAAGCACACCGTTCCAGTTTATGGATCTGTGCAGAACTGTCTGTCTGCCATTTTGAGTCTGAACACTTTTGTTCGATTGAAAGTAGCAGTTGGCACAATCTTTTCGTGAGAATGCGCTAAAATGATCTGGGTTATTGAGCAGAAACTTCGGGCGAAAATCTTTTTTCCCAAACATGAACATGTATTAAAGTACACGGCTTTTCGCACAATCATAAACAATGTGAGTCAGCCTTAAGTAATTTTGTCACACTAGTTTTCTCCACAGCATAACATCTGCAATATGCTAGCTCTGATTTCAGTGGCTGCTTGTATTAGGATAGCATCTGTAACTCCCGGCTACACATAATGCTGGTATATAAGCCTATAGATTGAGGACTAGGTGGCCACACTGTCATAAAATACCCATTTGAGAGTCATACTTACCCAGTTACTGTGTGTACACTTCACTCAACATTTATATTCAAGCTCAGATGACCCAAACAGAATCTGGAGTCCCATGGACACCCATATCATGACCATTATCTGACAGCCAAGAAGGCAATATATACCAAACTATCCTAAATGTAGTACTAAAAGTGCCGTCATAATGCATTTTTAGTCCTGTAGCGTACATTGTCTTTCAAAGGACATACCAACACCAAAATAAGGGAGGGTACTGAAACTACCCAATTAGAACACATGGATAATGTTACACTAGCAACAGCCAGTATCTTCCCAGGGAAATACAATCTCCACATTAAAATAACATTGAAAGTCAGTATATCCCTCACGCTCTATATTTGCGAAACGGCGACACTATTGACGTTATGCACCATGACGTCACTCATGTTGCAAGGGTGTGTGCTGCACAAGATGCATGACCTGACAGGACAGTATACTATAGTTTAGGCCTTTTGTTCCTGAAGGGCAGGTGGGCTTTTCTCACACAAAATTATGAACCAGAAATTGTATGTTTTGGCTGCTGATTTGGTATGTAGCATCTTACATTATCCCAGGAAATGCTACATTTACCTTTTTTGTCTAGTTATGGCAGATACATTTAGGATACAAAGATCATGTAAGAATTCTCTCTCCTTCCCCCCCCCCCTCCCCCAGAGCTGTATCCTTTGGGCCTCGGGAGGATACAGGCTCTTAGAGGAACTGTACCGGGTAGGATACTGATTTAGCCATGAGATAACCTCTAAGTATCTGGCAAGCCATGAGACGCCATATGACACACTATATCTGCCGGGTCATAAGGCACCTTATAACACACTGTATCTACCAGGCTATTAGGCACCAACCTGTTTACTGGACAGAGTCAGCTGATGAGATTTTCAGGTCACTATGACTCCATTATAGGACACAGGGACCTGTTTACTGGACAGAGATCAGCTGATGAGATTTTCACTGATTTCAGGTCACTATGACTCCATTACAGGACACAGTGACTTGTTTACTGTGAACTTTGTTACCACAACTCCTCTGAATACATGGGTGGCTTTTTCTCAAATTTGGGACAGAGATACAATTTTGTAGGACAACAATTAAATGATTAGATTTGCAGGTCCTTGTAACCTATTGTGCGGTTATGGTGACCTATTTACAGTGATTGACTTTGTTACTGCACTATCTTCAAAGTACCTCGATGGATTCTTAAATTTCATACAGAGATGCATTCTAAGTAAAAAATGACTGATAAGGTTTTCAGGTCAACAGGACCCAATTTTGGCAACTCTGACCTAATACAGTCAATTTGACTTTGTTACTGAAATGCCTTCAAAGTGTTTGGAAGAATTTTGTTCAAATTCAATTTATCATTGTTATTACAACAGATGACATCATTAGAATTTCACTTCGTTGCAACTTTTTCATGGGTTACTTTGCAGCAAAGATGAATTTGACGGATTTGGTGGGCATTGGAGGCGATGCCTTCTTGTTAAAGTGTAGCAAAGCAGAAATGTGTTAAATCATCATCACCACCATCAACGCCATCATGATCATCATTGGAGACCTCCAGTGCAGAGATTGGACAAAATGATGTTTAATGTACAATATATAGCATTTTAAGCTGGTTAAGATTGTAACGTGATGACTGCGACACGAACGTGACACACATTCTGGCCAAATCGTATGTTTGCATACATAGGCATGTGATCCGCTACCCATGTTCGGAGCCTATTTGTCATGAAATCTTAACCACCCTATCGTATCCAAACTTGGAGGTGCACGAGGAAGGAGTACAGGGGAAAAAACCTGTATTTTAGGGTAATTGCCAGTAGTTGGTAACCATGGCAACCCTATATACTCTTACTCTGTCATAATCATAGTTTAAACTTTATAATAGTTTTAATATATCAAAATAGTATATGGTACCAATAGGAGCACACAGTCTGTGGCATTTTACCATTGAACTTTTCCTTTACAGACAGAATCTATTTGATATTATCCATGCTGGCATTGTCTCAGAAATGGTTGGTTTCAGGGATCTTAAAGACTTTTCATTTCATTGTTAACTTCAAAAGAAGTTAATGATTTCATGTACCTTCACACGGACTAGTTTATTGTTTTGTGACATACTGGCAAGGATGTCTCTGAGTGCATTTATCATGTGCTGCCTATTTAATTATACGTGTGTTTTTATTCTGACACTTAACCAATACTGTGTCCATTTCTTGTATGAAATAAATAAATAAATAAATATATATATATATATATATATATATATATATATATATATATATATATATATATATATATATATATATATATATATATATATATATATATATATATAGTAAAACCTCCCTATACCGAACATTCTTGGGACCGGAAAAAAGTGTTCGGTATAGTGAGGTTTGCTTACATTGGAAGTATATATTTGGGACCGAAATGGTGTTCAGTATAGAGAGGTGTTCGGTATAAGGAGGTGTTCGGTTAGAGAGGTTTTACTGTATATAGATATACAGGAAAACCTGTATTATGTGGGCTCCCTTTGGACCGGGCAAAAGTGCCCACTTAAGACAGGTGCCCACTTAGCGCAGGAATATTAACATGGGAAGTATAGGGAACTGGGCCAGGCAACAGTGCCCACTAAACACAGGTGCCCACTTAGCGGAGGTACCCACTTAGACAGGTTTTACTGTATATATAATCATAAATATATGTACACAGTGGTCTGCCACATATTAGCCACAGTTAATTGGTGTGTTTATCTTGTGTGGTGATTGCAGTCGCCGGCTGATATGTGTGGCAAGATTGAAGAAGGTGATGAGGTCATACAAGTCAACTACCAGACCGTGGTGAGTAGCTGCCTGCGTGCTGCCTGCGTGCTGCCTGCGTGCTGCCTGCCGCCCCCTTCCAGCCAGCACTTTTTTTATCTATTTTAGCTGCTGGCTGTGTGTAAAACTACTGTGTCTTGATTGACACAAAAATCAGTGAATTTGACAGTTTCTGTTGGTGTGTACATTGAGAGAGGCCAGCTCTAATCATGGGATGCCATTGTAACTTGACCTGATTACTTTTTGCGTTTGTCAGAAAATTTTCAAACCTTAAAACCTTCTATGTTTCAACAAGAAACTGGAATGTATCTTTGTCAATGTACATAAGAAGTCTTTAATCACCAAGATTTACAGCTTATTTACAGAGGAAGATCAGATTGTAATTGAACTTATTGTGATGTGAAGAGTTCCTTAACGGCTGATAATTTCAAGCCTCCCAGTTACAGTTAGATAGATCAACATTCTTATCACCCAAATAAGATAGCACCAGGATCAACATTCTTATCAGCCAAATAATAGTGTAGCCTGCTAAAAATTTTATTGTATTTTTAAAATTAAAATTTATTAAATTGTAAAGTGTGGTGTTTATATTGTAGACATTAGTTGTGTTTTATGTGTGCATTTGAAGGTTGGGTGGCAGTTAAAGAAACTAGTGACTGTACTTAAAAAGAACCAGAAAGAAGTTACACTGACCCTGAAGAAACGACCGCGTCACACCAGTCTCTTGGGTGCACACCAAAAGAGAAAAATATCCAGCAAGTTAGGGCCATCCACATTTCCCAAAGCTCTGAGGAGAAACTCAAGGGAGAGCAAGAAGTCCAATCGGACCCCACTGCAGGAGTTTATCAGTTCTGTTCCGTCAACATCGGGGGATGCCAGGTGGGACATGAAGCTATAGATCATTTCCTATGAGTTCATTGGCTAGGAGACACTGTCTGAAATGTGTGTCTTTTTAACTTTGATCATGTTCACCAGCAGTATTGCCTCACTGTATAAAAAACCTTCAAGCCAGCTCTTACATCAGAACTTGCACAATTGTGTGCTGTGCCTGATGAGTGAGGTAACGCGTAGGACAATATGCCTTGCACAAACTCACCACAGCAAGGGTGCCACCCTCTCTTGTCCCTCTATACGTCCTTAACCCTGGTTGCACCACCCCTTTTTATACTGCCTAAATGCTGAATAACATTTTTTAAAAAAATCAAATCCTGAATTTTATTTAATATCTATATTTAGAAAATAATTCAGTCAAATTTTCTGATTGGATCTCCCCAGGCCAGGTAAAAAATTTGGAAATTTGTCAGTCAAGAAAATATATGTTTGTACAGTATTTTGTGGGCAGGTACACTTCATCTGTAAATGTTAATGGCCAAAGTTACAAATTTCTTGGGTCATGATATACCTATTTGGAAATAAGTTTTATCTCGAAACTAAAAAAAAAAAATTCATCTGATTTTAAAGAAATTGGGTAGCTCATGGGTGTTGACATTTATTCACGCTTGCCCAAAGGTAGGCTGTCATTGCTTTTGGATTGTCCGTCCATCCATCTGGCCATTCAATATTTTGCTCAAGATATTGTGCTATTGGTAAGGACCTGGTATTTTATAAATATCCTTGACATAAGTGTTCATGTACTGTCAGTACATAGGGTGCTGAAGGGTAGTGTCATCAGCCTTCCATCTGTCTGTTTGTCTGTCCGTGATCTTGATGACATTACCACAGTGTCTCAACAGTTTGGCTGTTGTTGCACCATTTTTTTGGTCAGAAATCTACCACATGATGGAGCAGATGCCAGATGAATACCTGTATCCTCTGATAATTTTTAACAATTTTTTGCAAATAAATGTTTTAATGTGTTTATCAAGAGGCTGGAAGAGAGGCATCCACAGGAATAGCATTACCACAATATCTGTAGAAAAACAGCCTCACTAAACTTTCATCAGAAAAGAATCCTATGATCGGCAAGAATCCTGTTTAAAATAAGTTACTTCTGAAGATTTTCAGCTCTGCTGACCATAGGTCATGGAGCTTATGCGATCACTCATGTCCAGCCAGCCATCACTCCATCCAGGTGTCCGGGCATAAACAATTTGCTTGTCAATACACTATCACCAGCAATGTTAAAATTAGCTGCTTCAAATTTTTTGGACATGTTCTATGAATGAAAATCAAGGTTTCTTTCCTTATTGGTGGTACTAGCCACAGGGTTACATATTACACAGGTCAAAAAGTTAAAAAAATTGAAAACACTCTGGTGTCCTTGATTTGTGATGGATCTTTATGAAATTTGGTGGAAACCTTTTGGAGGTTAATAGGTGGAATCCAAGTAGTACTGCTGATGCCACCTACAGGCGAACAGAAAATATGAGCCAATATTCAGACCTTTGAAATTCATTATCATGAGAAATAATTAGGCTAACTAAATCAAATGTCACAGCATATGTGTATTATGTCTGAAAGTAGGATATTACATAATATGGGTGACCTTGACCTACTTTCTCAAGGTAACTGAGGGAATACATTTCAGAAAATTTATTTTTGTGATGGTCATTCTATCTTTACATGTGAAAATATATGCATTTTACCATTTCAGGAATATTATACAGAAAAAAGTTTATAATGCGTAGAGTCCTGGTGGTGCTACAGGCGGTTTTCAATGGAACTAACATTATAGGTGTAAAAAACACATCAAATTCAATATTATGATCATAAATAAAGATGGAGCTTTGAAACTTACACCAATTATGCAATGCCAATGGGTCAATGGTCAATTTTGTGAAGCTTTGGATGACCATGATCAATTTTTGAAGGTATACAAATTACATATGTCATTGATAATAAAGAAGTACAAAATATAGATATACAGTTACGCTCGCATTCAAGTTTACAAACGCCTTACGCACCAACGTTTCCCAAACGTTTCCCAAACACTTTCAGTGAAAGTCAAACGTTTTGCAAACGCGTAGCAAACACTTTGCAAACACTTTACAAACACTTTGCCAAACGCTTTCAAACACTTTTCCAAACGCTTTCAAACACTTTACCCTTTGGGCCAATCGTATGTGATACATGTACATGTACACTTGGTAATCTAATTCTAATGACAGGAATATTTTTAACTAGTGTCTAAAAAGCTTATCAGCACCTAAAAATCCCAACAACATGTTGCTGGATAACCAGTTTGTGTTGTTTTTAAAATGTCGCAATTTCAGTCAATTCGATTTGAATTTAGGTATGAGCAGCCCATATGTTATTTGATTGTTTGGTGGGGACATAAAATTAACACTTTGCAGTCTGAGTCCACATAGATGCGGACTCGCACAGATGATGTACTATCAATAGATTTCACATTTGAATTCCTCATCAAAAGACATTTCCAACGAATACCAACATGTCATATCTGCCATTAGCGACTAGTCAACAGCTTTTAACGGCGTGCTCTGGGCGCCGGCACCCAGAGCGGGCCGAGGAAAGCTGTTGACTCAGACTAGAAAGTGTTAAAGCCTCAGATATACTGGCTTCAAGGGCGGGTCCAGAATTTTTCCGGGGTGGGGGGGTGGGGGGGTGTGTGTCAGCAACTTGAGGGGGAAACCGGAATGCGAGTGCCGATGGCATGAAGCTTTTAGGGGGGTCTCGGGGCCTCCCCCAGAAAATTATCAAAAATAGATGCTCTCATATGCGTTTTCCTAGCATTTGCCACTGCATTTTCATACGGACGATTTGGATTTTCAGGGATGCAAACTTCACTAATCTGGGCTCCACAAATCAAATTCTGCTTTATATCTGATTCAAATTAACATGAAATGAAGAAAAGAAAAAATGAGTCAGTGACAGATAATTCCTGGAAATATGTATTTGTCATCTTTACCTGCTAATATTTATATAGTTACTGGTAATCAACAATATTATGACATGGTCATACCTAATTAAAGAAGAAAATAAGTATAGGTAGAAGAAAACAAATAATATGCTCCATTGGTCCTTGGAGTAATTATATATATATTTTAATTGAAAATTAGGAACTATTTCGGAGTAAATTTATAGGGAATATCATGATCAGATCATGAATCATGATCTGATCATAATATTGCCTATGGATTTACTCCAAAACAGTTTTTGAAAGATGAAGTATTCATGACATCTTAAATGAAGAAGTAAGTCTTTAATTAATATTAGTTGAATTAGACACTTGGGTAAACGTATTTGGATCGTGTTTTATATAAATATATACAACCTATAATGCTGGATAAGTGCACATTTACATGTAGGTACATCATATATTGCTGGACCTGTTGAAAATACGTTTGGAGATTCTTCATCATTTAAGTGGAAGTGTTTGAATGCGTTTGTGAAAGTGTTTGAAATTGTTCGGGTAATTGTTCAAGGAGTTTGGAAAGTGTTTGAACGCGTTTGGAGAAGTGTTCGGTAGCTTTGTGAAAGTGTTCGAACGTTTTGTAAAAGCATTTGAGATTTTTCCCAAATGCTTTCCAAACGCTTTCCAAACACATTCCAAACACTTTCCAAACACATTCCAAATGTTTTCAAACGTTTCCAAACACAAGCCAAACACGGGCAAAACGCAAAAAAAGCGTTTGGCTGTTAACTTTTAGCCGGGCGTAACTGTAAGTCAGCTAGGGTTACTAAATTGATACAAAATATATTGCTTTTTTACACTGGATGAATGACCTTTTACCTCCTTTTTAAAAGTCACAAATAAGCTATGATTACATGTGGATCAAGGTGCCATCTGGTGGATAAGTCGTACACTAAAATATATAAGCTTTATATGTACCCATATATACCAACAATAATATTGTTTACAATGATACCTGCAATTTACGACCACCCCTAATGCCAGACAAAAGTGGTCATATATGACAGGTGGTCTTTCATTGCAGGTAAATTAACAAAGAAATAAAAGGCTAATGTCTTGAAAGGGTGGTCTTAAAAACTAATGTGGTCTCTTACAAGAGGTCTTTTTAAAGCAGGTACCACTGTAGAATGGAAATGACTTTTTGAATTATCATACCAGCAGTGTGTTGGTCTTCTGATATTTATAACATATATATCGAAATGGGATAAACCTTCCAATAATACCATACAAGTCAAAAGCCACCTGTATAAATGACTGTTGCATTTTCTCAAGTTCAGAAGCCACTTGAGGACTCACTACTTTGAAATGAAGATGTAGTTGCTATATAGCCTTGGTGCCAGCAGAGCATTAGGCCCATGGGCCTCTTGTTTCATGAATTTTGAAACTTCATGTGAAAGTTGGATGAGTGGCGTTGAAGGGATGATGTTACAACAATAAGTGACAGCTTCATGAAACTTATGTCAGAGGTGGACCTCCTTATGACACACCAGACCCTGATATAAAACTAGATTTTTCTGATCAGCTTTATTTTTAATTTTTAATTATTTTTAAACAAGTTTCTGAATACATCCTGAAGACGAAGTTTGGGGGTGCACTGTTTTTGGCTGGTCAGTCTGTCCATCTACAGAACAATCCTTGTGAGCACAATATCTCATTATTCAAGGGGCACATCAAACTCAAATGTACCTCAATTGTACCTTGACACTATTTCTTGACCTAATTACATTTTGGTGACCTTGAACTCATTCCCAAGGTCACAGGACCCGTGTGTGCGTGCAAAACAGCGGTGGGGGTATTCATGCTGTTGGGAGGGGCTGTTCTAGTTTTTTTTCTTAATTTTTGACACTTCTTTTCATATTGACTTGTTTTCAGATCAGATGGGTAGTACCCATGAGGATAATGTTACCGTGATGCCTGAAGATTTATCGCAGCTGCACAAAATTTGTGTTAGAAATACACTGTATGGTGGACCAGACCTTTCTTTAAAACCACAAATTGCTACTTAGTTTTTGCCTTTTTTTTTTTTTTTTTTTTGCAAACTTATTGAGAGGTTGAATGAGAGAAACCCATAGGGATGACTTTACTCTGGAATATCATTGCACACTTTACACTGTGCATGTAGCATATTCATTCCAATAAGCATGTTGTGTGCTTAAATATATATATATATATATATATATATATATCATAAAAAAACGGTTTATATGCACACACTGTTAAATCTAGCAAACCAGGTTATATTATGTACATTTGTGTATTTTAAAGTCTGCATCTTAATTTAGTCAAAGAGTACGACATGGAGACCAACGTCTCCAGTTGCAGATTCCTCATATGAAGGAACTCACTTTTCCTCAGTTGTGACGTAACTTGTGCACTGTGTGTTGTGGTCTATAAGCTATCGCTGGTAATTCATTCTTTGTGAAGTTTCCCACTCAAAGAGGTAGAATGTCGTGCAATATTTTGCCTCGATCCATGTGAGCCTGGTGATGTCTTACTTTGCAGTACACTGCTTTTGTGTGTGCCCGAAGTCACAGTGAGTGTAAAGACACCCAAGTGAGTGTGCGATGTCACTAGCAGGTTTCAGTCAAGTGCAAAATGTTCTTGGCACTTGTAGGAAATCTTTCTTTGGAACAGCTTAAACATTAATTGTCCAATAAGGAAATGTAGAAAGCAAACTCTGGGCCCCAGGAGTTGGGGTTTTGTCCCAAGAACAAGACTATCACAGCTTTAAAGAAAGGAGTTTGTTTCACGCAGATCAATGCAGACAAACAAAAGCTTCCTTGCTCACTTTTGTCAGTAATATTTTCCCAATTTTTATACATACATACACATACACAACATGCCTAACCCAAATTTGTACAAGAGGAAATATTTAAGGTGCACTGGTATGAGCTCCACCTATCTGTGATGGTGATGTCAGACAACAAGGAAATGTGTCATCACTGGACTATTTACAAGGAAATGTGCTATTTTTCTCCCCATGTAATAAATGGTTACAAGTATTGATGTTTCAAAAGGGCACAAATTGAAACAATGTATTGATTTGTCCTCTATTGTAGCTTTGCATTCACTTTGACAAGGTCAGTATCATAGTATAGATAGCCCATATTTGCCTCCTAGTTTGACCCTGAGGAGTTGGGTGTGGCTTTAGAGGTCATACAGAGGTCATACACCTTGGTGCTGTGGTCCTCCCATAGTAACCTCACATGTGCATGTCCCTGATGTTCTTTGTTTGGTGCTCTTCCCTTTCAGCTGTCATAGGCTGCACAAGCAAGCTTGTCTGTACCAGGCGTTGTATCTTTGTAGTCTACATTGTGTAGTCCCTCTCAAATTAGAGTGAAAACAATCCTGCTGAAACAATGCAGAAGGAAACTGAGAGCAACTGTTTTGTTACGTTGGTGTCACTTGTGCTCAAAGCAGATTTTACTTAAAAAAGCAGTGAAAGAGAAAGGAGGACAAAATTTATGAGCCATGCGTATCATGGTGAACAATTCTATCCATGTAGTCATCATAAATCAGCTTCTTCATTTCTTCTGGGATGTGGTGAATATTCTGTCTATGATTCATGAAACATCTGGACTGCACAACCTGAGCAAACACAAAAAAGAGTGATTGCATAGTGCTGTCATCTAGGGACTGAATCAAACATTAATTTGCCACTTCCAAGAAGTTGTTCTATTGAATGTCAGACCATTTCAGATTGTTTTGGTGTGTTGTTTTCAATTCGTTCGTAAGAAAATTTGTACTGTTGCAGAAGACTTGGGTGAGTTGGTCTAGTTTCTGGGGTACAGATTTCAATTAATTTGTAAAAAATTCACAGTACATGCAATTAAAGAATACTTGGAAGTGTTTCTAAGCATGATAAGGCTGTTGTAGACTTGAAAGAGAAGGGTCAGTCGTTCTATTATTGGTGTTTATCATCAGAGATGACCTAAAAAAAAGCAAGAAATGGCACTGACTTAGGCCTTCCTGACAAGTTGAAGGTTTCAGTGGCTACAGATGCAGGCTAAAAGATCTTAACTCATTCCATGCCAGTCCCTGATTTTCTCGTATATTTACCTAGATTTAAGACAACAGTTGCATATTTAAATTCTTCATGAAAAGAGCTTTCATTCAAGTATCAACATGCCTATAGTCTTAAGTCAGTAGTTCTGGCACTGCCTGGCAAGTCATGCTGCAGATGCCTTTGTGGCAGCTGCAGCATGACTTGCCAGGCAGTGCCAGAACCACTGACCAAGACCTGTGACCATAGTATGGAATGAGTTAAGGACATGATATACATCAAAAACATGTTGGGTGGCAATTGCTGACAAAATCTTCTTAGTTATAGATTATTAACTCTGACACAAACATTTAGAAATTATATATCTTTTAACCAGCATGTTCCAGAAATTTCAAATTTGATGAAATTTATTATTTTTTGTGAGCTAATTGTAAAATTAACCTGTAGTGTAGATTTGCGTCAAGTTGTTAAATGACTTGCCTGCCAAGCAGACCGAGCTAGTATCTCAACCACACTATCTCTACTGTAAGTGGATTGGAGAAAAACCAAAGGCTGGTCTATTCAGCAGGCAAGGAAAACAAAAGTAAAACACATCGTAATGTTTAGGTGAACCTGGTTATGGAAACAACGGATTCCCTACCAGCCACTTGCAGACAGATGTACATGTTGTAGTGCAAGCTGTTGACCTGAACTCCTGCTTGGTCTTAAACCAACCAAAGCTGGCTGGTGGGCAAATGTCATTTGCTTCAATGTTTTTGACTTATACCAACAGTAATGAAAAAAAATGTGAGAGTTATAGG
Organism: Hermodice carunculata; assembly: GCA_964020975.1. Taxonomy (NCBI): domain Eukaryota; kingdom Metazoa; phylum Annelida; class Polychaeta; order Eunicida; family Amphinomidae; genus Hermodice; species Hermodice carunculata. The sequence goes on from OZ026614.1 coordinate 12,644,486, forward strand.
TAAAACTTATGAAGATAACATGACGAACAGCATTCCCTATCATGGGCAGGGTGCTTAACCCACACCAAGGAAAGCTGTTGACTCAGTCTTAATGAAAAAGGGAAGGGATGAATGCCCAAAACTACTTTTGGTGTTTGTCCTGCCCCGATGAGGCTGCACTCTGTTGACTCGGAGACCTGCTGAATCCTGGTATCATTGCATACTAGTGTCATAAACATTTCCAGTTTACTTTGATTGAAAGTCTTCAAATCACGAATTTAAGGCAAGATTCTATGCCATTTATTCTGTCAGATCAGTGGATTATTCTGTAAATTTCTGTGGCAAATGATAAACACGTAAGGTATTGTGATCATTCTTTTCTGGTTGAGGATGAGATTATTCCCCCCCCCCCCCCAGCAAAAATAAACTGCCATTTGGGATTAAAATCCTCCCAGTGGATTTATAAGAAGTACGTTGTACCTTCAGTGTCATGGAATAGGAATATTTGAGATTATTTTGCAGGTTGCAAGGGGCCTAATATAAAGGAGAACATATCATAGGAACACAGCGAAAGACCAAGGGAGGGGGAGCCCAAAACCCTGGGAAGTTGTGATCCTTTTTCAGTCTGATTATGAAAGTGTGAAAATTTATTTCCCTGTAAACGTGGGGTTTTTTGTAGTTAAACGTTTCCCTTTCAAATTTGTGCCAAACGGCCTGGACATTCATTGTCATCTGCCTCAATCTTTTAACCCTCAAAGCGCTGATTTAAGATTGAGTCAACAGCTTTCCTCGGGACACTGTGCCCATTTCACGCAAGGTGAGCCAAGGAAAGCTGTTGACTAAGACTACTTTTTGCTTTAGACTAGGTATTTGAATGAAAGGTATCTTCATGAGGAATTTGAATCCTTTAACCAGTATATGTATAACGGTAATGAGAAAACAACTACGGCAGCGATTAGCACTTTAAGGGTTAACTTTTATTTTTCAATAGAAAACATGTTTGGTGAGAGGTGTCGATAAAACATATCATGATAGCATACCCCAGGCCAACAACTTTCCTTGGTGCATGTTGAGCACATTGTTTCCAACCCATACCAAGGAAGACTGTTGACTGAGTGCCATTCAAATCAGGAAAGGGTTATATCAGTGACACAGTCTTCAATGTAATTTTCAGCAAGATGACAGTTTGTTTTTGCTTCAAAATTAGTTTGTAGCAAGTGGTCTGTGAACTTAGATATGCACATCATTTGTCAATACCCTACTGCAAAAAAAAAATGAGCTTCATAGCTTTGTGTTGCTTCAGTGATGAGTATATATTTGGTCTAGATCAGTCATATGGCAGAAACCTGAGCTTTTGTGGCCCCCTATAATGACTGCATTGTTTCACTTGCCCAAGGCTGGGTACAGACAAGCTTGAGGGTGGGGCATTGTATCCCTTGTTGGCGTGTGTTTTGTGAAGGAACCTGTATGTTTTCAGCCATGTTAACCAAGCGCAGTCGGTGCCGGTGAGCCCAGCCAGCCTGGGAAGAGGAGGGTTCTATTCATCCAGGTAAGAGGGGGTGAAAGTGTGATTCTGTGCTGTGTGGGGAAGGAGACTGGAGTTATGTGATTCTATCAGTAAACCAGACTGGTTTCCTGATATCATAGATGGGAGGGAGACTAGAGTCAATTATATGATCTTTCAGTGAGCCAGACTGGTTTCCTGATAGTCAATTATATGATCTATCAGTAAACCAGACTGGTTATCTGATATGGGAAGGAGACTAGAGTCAATTCTGTGAATTGTCAGTAAACCTGATATCAGAGATGGGAAGGAGACTAGAGTCAGTTATGTGATCTGTTCAGTAAACCAGACTGGTTTCCTGTTATCAGAGATGGGAAGGAGACTAGAGTTAGCTATATGATTCTATCAGTAAACCAGACTGGTTTCCTGATATCAGAGATGGGAAGGAGACTAGAGTTAGCTATATGATTCTATCAGTAAACCAGACTGGTTTCCTGATATCAGTGATGGGAAGGAGAATAGAGTCAGTTATGTGATCTGTCAGTAAACGGGACTGGTTTTTTATGTCAATGAATATTTCATATATGTTTCATTGAGATCCATAATTAAATATTCACATTCAATCTTTAAGCATTACAAGTATAGGGGAGAGCCCGGTATGTTATCAGACCATAAAACATGAGCCTGGTGTGTTATCAGACCAAAACACGTGTCCTGCCTACATTTCAATAAGCCAGGCCCACCTGGGTTTCTGGAACTGAAGACTGGAACATGCTGGGCAAATATGTTTCTTGTCGTTTCTCTTAAATCTATGTACTAAATTTCATGTAATAGAGCAAAAAATTTTGGGGAAAATGTAAATATAAGCAATGACAGTTGTTTTTGTGTGTGTTATGGCATAGAGATGCAGGTGATTGAAGCTGGCTCTGGGGGAGGTGCACTGGTGTGTGCCAGGCCCATGATGCCAGCTGCAATCACCCACATCATTATGCCATAATGGCACAAAAGCGACCCTCATTTCTTAATTGTCATGTGTTCAAGTTAGTAACATAGATATGAACTGACTGCTGACAGTTGTTTATTGATAGAAAGTAAAAAACTGTGGGCATAGGGAATTTATTCTTGATGAAAGTAGACATTGAGGATAGCATTTTAATGCAAAACTTGTCATCAGAACAGCTCTGGAGATTTTCTGTTCCTGCATATTGATGCAGAGAGTGATAATGAAGCAGAGTTCAGTTTGTGTTTGCCTTATGATAAATCAGTGACACAAACAGATGGCATAAAAGTCAACCAATAGGACACAGCTGTCGGACAAACAAAGCTGATGGTCTGTTGTTGCCAGAGAAACTTGTACAAAAGCAAGTATGTGTTACTCTGCACAGAGAAGTAAGTCTAAGTGACTATGTACAAGGAAGCTTATTTGAGTGACTGTGCAAAGAGACAAGCTGTGTACAGAATGTGAGATTAAATTGTAGAGAAAAGTAAGTGCTTGGCACGGAGAGTAAGTGATTGTGCACAGAGAGATGCCAGTACATGAGGACACAAAGAAGCCAGTGTTGATGGTGGTGTACTGCCAGGCCAGCACATCGTAAAATACGCCTGTACACAGAAAGGCTAGAGCTTGGTAGTGACTGTGTGAACAGAAGCTAGCATGAGAAATTGCGCTCATAAGCTAATGTTAATGATAAGGCAGTAGTTTCGTGTATGCTATAAAGTTGCCATTTTCTAAAAATCGATGACTCACTTTTACCACATGCTGTTGTCTTGTGTGGTTGATCTGTGCTCAGGCAGATAGCTGTAGAGCAAACAGATAGGTTTACTTTGGGGCAGAAGTATCCCAGACTTGTTTGAACAGGCTGTCATTGAAGACGAGGGGAGTGTACACATATATATTGATCATCATTGTAATCTGTTTGACCTGGTTGAAGGTTCAGTCAACAGCCTTCCAGCATGATTTCTATGGCCAGACTGCACTGAGTGAACTAAGAGATGGCATATTATTTAAAAAAAAAAAAAAAAGATGAAGAAGCATGCATCATTTAACACTTTCTGACTATTTTCGAAGGAAAAAATATTGCATGCTCATACATCATAGAGATACTGGGCAAGTGTGAATGGCAAACTGGGATGCCTGCCTGTCACACCAACCAGAAATCGCCAGACTGGTTTTGACCTAGATGGGTCTCATCAGTGGCTGATCTGTAACGGATTGGGCACGCCTGTTTACACCCTATGGAAATACTGGTGCTAGTAACATACATTACATAAAAAACCTGACTTGTAATTGTGTTATCACGTCAAAAACCTCAACAGCCAGAAAAAGAAAAAAAAAATGCTCATACATCAGCTTTGGATCTCTCCAGCTGGTGTGAAAGGAATACAACCATAGATGGGTGCCCTGTAACAACTCCTTGCACAGGCAATTCTGATAGTAGTGCCATTTGGTTGAAGTAGTCAACAATAGAGGGCAGCAGTGAGCAGATTAATCCTGTAAGGCTCAAGGAGGCCATGAAGGGTTACTATAATGCAAATTGCTTTAATTTTGCTGTACTCTTATTTTCGCTTATTTCGCTGATAGCACAAAACTGTTAAAATAAAAACAATGAAAGAGTATTTTAACGTTGTTTCAAGGGGAATTATGTCCAAAACAGTGAAATTAAGCCTACAGTGAAATGTCAAAATTAGAAAAACCATGAAAATATATACATATGAAAATAAAGCAATTTACAGTACATTTATATTGTTATAAATGTTTACTACACTAGAGAGGGGTGTGCCACATATTTATTTAACATGAAAATCTGAATTATACAAGTACAGTGGTCCCCCTCTTATAAGGCCCCTCTCACCAGAGGCCACCCCTCTTATAAGGCCACCATTCTCAAGCAGAAAGTGTGGCATTTCCATTATATTGTCCCCCTCTAGAGAGGCCACCCCTCTTATAAGGCCACTTTTGGGCTGCATTTGGGGTGGCCTTATAAGAGGGGGACCACTGTAGATATTCACAAGGTGTCCTGTTGTTCATGAGATAAAAAATATTGGGGTGAGGGGGGCCAATTGGACAGTACTGGATCAGAAAAAAAAGGATGAAGTTTATTTCCGGCAGCTTTGTAATACTTGTTATTCAGAGTACAGTTATGTAAATACCTATGACCTGTAGATAGGGCCAAGCAACAAAGAGCAGAACACTGAAAAGTTTGCCACATGTTTAAACCAATGAAGAAAGTGGATAATGGACTGGCTGTTACAGGATAAATGTAATTGTGCAACAAATTTTACCCTTGAAAATTTAGTCAAGTAGTCTCTCCGTTTCTGTCATAGAACAATTCCTTGTAAATTTGTGGCATGACATAAAGCTGTGAGCCATGAAATAATGAAACCTGTGCATGAAATGTTCATATTTTAGTTATAATTTTTACCATCAGATGGCAGCATGGGACTAAACATAAATTCAGCAGTCCATGATTGTGTGAGTATACGAGTATACAGGAACAATGGCTTTTAAAAGGCAGTTAATCAGTAAATACACAAGTCAGGCTCCAATAGTCCTGCCCTAAGTCCTCCAAAGGTTGGGATATTTTACAAGGAAATATACTGGATGCAAAGAAAAGTTCAACAAAATTGTGCATAAAAACCAGACTGATGATTCACATGAAAAATATTTCTACAGAATTTTTAAAGTAAAGTCCAATGTTTCATATATATATATATGTATATATATATATATATAATGTGCTTGACCAATTGTGTGACATACATTTTATTCAAAGTCAGCAAAGTTTGCAGGACCTTCAACAGTTCTCTGTTCACTGAAGTTTGTCTTGTGCATATAAGAATGAAATGCCTGTGCTGCCAATGTGTCAACTGCATTGTACATTATCAATGCACTTCAAAAAGAGTGATGAGCAATGACACTAAAGCTGAAATTTTTTCATCTTTGGAGAGAAAAAAGCGTCTGCAGTTTGTGGGTATGAGTTGTTGACAGAATACACTTCATGTATGTAAAAATGATGGGGAAAAAATGTGTTAAAGGCAAAAACTTGAAAAATGTGTGGACTGAGAAGTAACCTTTCTGTGACTGAGTCAGCAACTGTCTTTTATTCTATGTTTGAGGGTGAATTATCATTTTCTAGAGTGAAATTCAAAAGTACTAACTCGCTGTAGATCACATGACCTGAACATTGTTACAAGTCAATTGTGGCGCGCCTGCGTTAGTGACGTTGCATTGATAATTAGACAAAATCAAATTTGCGGAAGCGATGTTTGATTATACATCACACTTGACGCAGAATAACTGCAACAAAAGTAAACAAACACGGTACACCTGAAACGTAAACACATACCGACGTGTAATGTAACTACAACAGCTCGATACTTGGGTATTAACAGTTTTTTTCAACGGTTCCTGACGAGATACACACAGTATCAAAACCGGTCGAACCTGCATTTGCCATTCTACGGCCACTGGCCTAGTGTTGTTCATGCATCAGTGACATGTTGCTTTGATATTTAGACAAAATCAAATTTGCACGAGCTGTGTTTGATTGTACATCATGCTTGACGTAGAATAACTGCAACAAAAGTAAACAAACCAGGTCAGCATTGAAAGTAGGCCTAGGGCATATTTTTTTGCGATGGTTACCCAATTAAACATAGAACAAACAAAATCTTACATGGCTGGAGAGTGAGTTACTGTTTTCCCCAACAACAATGACCCCTCATGAGAGAAAAATAGTAACTCACTCTCAGCCATGTCAGATTCTCTATTTAACGTATGGGGCAGGGTGGTGGTGGGTGCATACCCTCCATCTGGGGTGGATGGATTTTGAGATAACTGAAAGTATAAATTGGTCAGCCCGTAAGTGGCCATTTGAAAATGACCAAGGGGAGGTTTTTTCAAGGAAAATATGACTGTTACAATAGATGCTAGGAATGTTCAGCTGTACATGTATGTGTGATGGACACAAATTTGAAATGTGTGAAATATTGGTCCCTTCTTTGGAGCAAAAACATACACGTGGAACAGTGTTTTTCCAGCAGCTAAACATGGGGTCTTTCAAGGGGAAATATTACGTCGAAGTCCAGTGTGTGAGAGTGACAGTGGAATGAACCAGATCGTACCCTGGAGCCTACCTGTACAATATTGCTGTAAATGTTAGTAAACCATTGTACTTTTGAAAGTGGCATAAAAGTGTTGCTGCGTCCAGCTGCACCTGACACCATCAACTAGATGCTTATCCAGTTCAGAGTCTGACATTATTACATATGTATGAGAGCTCATAGGCCTACCATGAAAAAGTATGTATTAGTTACGTAATGTTACCTCTCGACCACCATTGCCAAGACCTCTGCGTCTGGGCATGACACCCAAGAAATCGAGTTGAAAAGCTTGCTTACTCACTTGATCCTGAAACCTGAAGGTCCCGTGGTGCCATCTCTAGGTCCATGTGGAACTGATGGTGACGTCATGTGCACATGCGCCCCATATCATTCTTCCTCTTTTGGGCACCATTACTGGCTTGCCTTGCTAGTTGAAGCTCTGTGAACTTTTGGTCACACTCACTGTTTTTTAAGCAGGCTCTGTTCTGTGGAAAATCTTTTCTCAGTGGTCCGGGAATCTTTGAACACCTAGCTTATTTCTGTGATCAGATACCACTAAAATAGTAAGTGCAAAGTTGGTCGTTTGACTTGTACTCAGATTTTTCAAGGTGGCATCCCAGCAAACAGAATGTGGAGAGAGGGAAGCAGTCCTCCCAGGCTATTGCTTCCTTACGGAGGCAGTCCATTGTTGTTGATCCAGATACCACTTTATCTGCACCCTCTTCCTTGTTAGATCACGGACAAAAGGAACCACTATATGGCAGCTTGGGACGACCATCCACACTGCTATGGTTGTCACCTGCAGTTGGGCCAAGTTTGCTCTTGTGAGTGAACTTGCAAATACTGTCAGGACCAGGAAGAGGAAAAATGGCTGCTCTGTGAGCTGGCATGGAGGAAGTCGGATTGTGCTGGGCGTAGGCAGCAGATTGCAAGAGCTGCCCCACGCCATGCTGAGATGTCTGACTCCATTGAGTCCTCACCAATGACTCCCCACGAGAAAAGGCATAGAATTGTTTTGGCTCGTCCATCTTATCATGTGCCTCATGTATCTAAGGTGAAAGAGCATAGACCTGCTCTGGCTTGTCTGCAGTCCCCAAAGACAGACGTTTTTTCTCCAGATACCCCATGGGCGAAGGTTAAGAGACATCGGAGTCGAAAGTCTAGGAGCAAGAGATCTTCTCTTGGAGATCCCGAGCAAGCAACTTTGCCCCAACTGACTTCCAAATCTGTTCTTGGCATGGATCCAAAGGTGGTCCATGCCTTGGAGGCGATGTCCCAGAGTATGATACAGCAGGCTGAGATGTTGCGTACATTGTTTGCCCCTCTCAGCAGAACTGTTTCTTCTTCAGAGTCAGCTCCGAAGAAGTCTGCCCAGCCACGGCTGCAGTGGTCAAGATCTCGGTCCTCCAGGTCCTCCAGGTCAAGCACTCGGACAGACAGCCACCTTGCAAACCGGTGCGTCCGCAGTGGAAACCTACAGGTGCCCACCCCAGTATTCTGGAACCCCAGCTAGTCCGAGCACTTGGGTCCGAGCGCTCGGATTATAAGTCTGGGCCAGAACGCCGGCCAGTCCAAGCACTTGGACTATAAGCCTAGAGTGCCAGCTAAGGCGCCATTGCCTCCGTTGGCTCCCCAAGCTCTCAGATCCGAGCTTGGGTGGTAAACGAAGGCATAGGGGACCAAGGAGGAAGACACCTTGAAAGGGGGAGCCTTCCACTGCCGCTGGGCCTTTGGCCCTGGCGATGTCGGCACCCCCAGCCCGAACGGAACCCCCTGTTCCCTTGACAGTAGCACCAGCAGTCCACCTCCAGCGGCTTTGTCCTGGAGTGAGCAGTTGGTGATCCCGCTGGTCCCTAAGTTTGAGCCACGTACCATGCCTTACTGTCTCGAGCGGCAGGCGGATCATGAGCTCCATGAGGATCAGCGGCTGAGTGAGGAAGCTCAGTTGTTTTCTGCATTTGCCACCGCTACTCTCACCGAGTCTGCTCGGCCGACGGAGCTGCTCACTGCTTCTGCTCTGAGTCCACTCTCTCGGGGACCTCAGGTGTAGGAGTTCTCTGAACTCCCTCAGACCCCTTGTGCATGCAGATAGCTCAGTCAGCGGCAGCTTAAGTCCAGGATAGCAGCCTGGCGGAGCCTCAGCCAGATCCCTCTGGCCTATCAAATATACGCTTATCCAGTTCAGAATCTGACATTATTACATATGTATGAGATCCCGTAGGCCTACCATGAAAAAGTATGTGTCATTCCACAGTACTGGAAGATTTAAGTACAGCTGGGGGTGGCAGTCATCCACATTTTAGGATGGTACACTGTCCTGTTGCAACCAAATTTCAGGCCCACGTTACAGGGAAGCCAGTGAAACAAACTTTAGAACAGAACAGAACAGAATAGAACAGAACAGAACAGAACAGAACAACAGAGCAGAACAGAACAGAACAGAACAGAACAGAACAGAATTCTTTATTTCAGAAACAGAGTCCATATTTGTGTGCAATAAAAGGAAAATAAATGTAAACTTATAAGATAAACTTGCCATCACAGACTAATAAGTGAGACATATAAATTAAAAGAAACCCAAGTTGTGAAACCACCCTTTACATCAGCACCTGCTGTGTGTGGCCAAATCTGCCACCATGAAAGGTCCTGTGGAGTTTCATTTCATGACACTTTAATTAAAAATGAAAGTTCATTATAAAAAAGGATAACAAAAAACAAAAACAGAACAAAAACACATGTAGGTGATGTTTATGTAAGCTTTCTACTGGGTTAGGATAAATCCCATGCAATATGGAGCTGACCGCCACTTTGACCAGGAACATAGACATTTTATTGACCACTGGGCTAAATTACAAAAGGAGAAGCTGCAGGCTTCTGTTTCTGATGGGAATGGAAAACATTGAAACATGCTTGTAAACATTTTTACAGAACGTGCACAATATGGACAATAGTACTTCCATATGCACATAGGTTAGACAGTGACAGGTTAGCTTATGGAGAGTAAAGAGTTCTGACTGCGGAACAGGGTAATGACTACTATTAAGTGGTTCTGGACAAAAAGACACAAATACAAATAAACGGAAGAGAGTTATTGTGTGGTCTGATATGGGTTAACATTTATATGAACTTATGGTCCAGTAAGGGTTGACTTGTATATTAAAGTCTGGTCTTGCAAGTGTTAAGGATAAGTGAGATATTGAAATACTAGATTTCTCTTTTTGAAATAGTTGTGAATTATATATGGTGAATGCATTCAACTTCCATGTGCAGCATGCAGGTTCTCTGAAGGATGGATGCAAAGAGTGAATTTTGGTAAAAGATTCGACTTCCTGTTTTGGTTGTGCTGCATGGTTTCTTTCTGGCATCACTTAAGGTGGCGATCTAGTGAACGCATATGAACGGACATTGCTCACCATTTCTCGCGATTGTGAAAAATAGGCAACAGTAAACCATATAAAAGTATACCTTTTCTAAAAGCTGAGTGTCTAGCGCAAACGAAGATACCACCTTTATTAAAATCTATCCGACAGTATTTATTTTATGAAGCCACAAAGTCGGACAATCGTTTGTGCCAAACCAAAGCCACTCCAGCGAAATTGGGAGGTCAACAGATTATCCGATGACCACTTCCGTCCGTTTTACCGCTAGCGCAGATTCTTGGCCATCAAAACGTGTTTTGTATCGTCGATAACGCAAACGAGCCCTGTTTTAGGTCACGAAAGATATTTATAGTTGTGCCATGTACATGTACTTTGGGTGAAAGCTCTGCGAATGACGGTGAAACTACAAAACTATTCCCATTATCAACAAACAAAAACACGTTTTTAGAGAAAATAAATAACTTATCATACATGCCAAGTATGAACAGAATCGAGCCAGCGGATTTTTCCCCAATTTCGCTGGAAGTGGCTGTTCCTTCGTAAAAGTGAACCCGAGAAAACAGGCTTTATCTCTCGGTCTGATGATGTTTTTGACCTTCGTCGGTCAATGCCGCCAAAACTATTCAAGACAGGTTCTATTTTTGAACTTCCGCGATAAGTACGACCTCCCTAGTTGTCTATCAATGTTCAAAAGATGTAAAATATAGTGATTTATAGCTAAAAATCACATATTCATAAGGAGGTACGTCTCCTGTCCTTTTAAATACCCTCGTGGAAATTTAGCGCCATATGACGTTTTCGCGGAAGTAGGCGGAGTTACCCAGCGAGCATGCGTACTAGAACTTGAGAGAGCTAATTATGCAAATGTGCCAAAGATAACTGCTGCCGCAACAGCCATGAAAGTTGACGATAGCGAGGGATGAAGTGTACAATATAACTAGGGTCGAATGAATCGCACTATTCATGAAAACACCAAGCGATGAATAAGAATTTGTTTTAAATTACCCCGACATGTCTCATTGTTCTGCGATTTTCACAGGTTGTTCTGCTTGTTTACAACAAGTTCCAGCCAAACAGGCTTCATTCAGGCTGGCGGACGGGTTTCATATCACAGACTTGAAACGCTAACCAAGAAACTAATAAACCGAACTTCAATGTTGACGAACGGTGCATATAGCCCAATGAAACCCGAAAATGGTGAAATAAATTGTAGTCATAAAGTAAAAAGATTGGATCACAGCCCCATCTCATAGCATTTTATGTGCACATCCCCAACTTCTTCCCGTAACTCGCCAAAGTGCCACCGCGAAGAACAGGCTATACTGCAGCCGAGGGGACGGGGACGGAGCACGGGCAGGGGCAGAGGCTCTGGTCACACTTGATTCACTGTCCAAGGAAATACCCAGTGCACGCATACATTTTTCAGTTAACTTTTAATTTTTTTTTATGCGTTGCTCATAAATGAGTTTTCCCGTCGTCGTCATCGAGACTGTCAGATTCAGATCATTCGGTGCCGGTGGATGTGGATGGCACAACCGCTGAAACGAAAACTTAAGCTGGGGCCTGGGCTCTCCAGGCCACGTTTGGTATTACGAGCCCTTGTCACTATCGGCAAGTTTTGTCCTGATATCCGTGTCCATTCGTACAATATTTTTTTTTCTTTTGCGACCCTTTTTCCTTTTTCTTTCGATGGGTACGGAGGAACCGCTTTGAAGTTGTGTTGGAGTCAGACCGTGACCCGCTGACCTCGCTAGATATGTATCAGTGTGGACGCATCACAGGTCACGTGACCCAACAAACCGGCACGTTCAGTGGCAGCTTTGTTTACACTCCAGTTTGGTACGACCCGTCAGGAAAAACAACGATTTTAACGTCAATGTAAAAAGTATTTAGCAACGAAACAGTGCGGAACTGAAAGTAAACTTGTTAACAGACCAGAAAATGTAAAAAGTGAAACATCGTTGATTTTTATGTTGTTCACTAGATCGCTACCTTAATACTCTAAGCACCACCCCTCAAGGTAGCAGTTATATCTCAGCAAGTGAGCTGCTGTATGATTGGCACTCTGTCTTTGTCTTCCATTGGGCCCCATTTAGCAGCAACCTACCAATCACAATGCGTTCTAATCAATCAGAGTGTGAAGGGGAAAGTCCACCCAACAACATCTGTGACAGACAATGAGGGCACGGTTGAAGTGTGTCATTTTGGTCCAAAATACCTCTACAAATATAAAACCTCTGAAGTTTGAAATCAAAGTACTGATCAGAATACTGGACTGGCAAGGAGACTGTAGGTAAGCCAGGTGTCATGTTAAACAAAGGCTATGCCAACCGTGCAAATTCCTCTGAAAGGCATTGTCATTCAAGGCCCTTTTTCTTAACTTCAATAGAGGGGCCATATATAAAGTTTGAATGACTGCTACTTTTTCAGTTTTGCCCATAAAGACTTGGAATTTGTTGCAATCTATTGTGATGTCAACTGAAAAAATGGGTCTAAGGTTTTTATAAATTGATTTATTAATCTATTTTTTTTCCTTTTTTTCATAGATTTCTTGGTAGACCCATTTATGCAAAGACCTTGACTGTTTGACTGGAATGCCCTGGTCTCAGTTCCAAATTCATTGAACTCAAGAACAATGCAGGAACGAAAAAAACCTGTTTTTAGTTTAACTTATTTACAAAACATGGTATCCTCAGCTTGTTGGTGGCTGTCAAAAGATGCATTTTTTAGTGTAATACTTTTCATGACGATTCTTTGCATGGTTGGGTGATTGTGAACCTGTCTTGTAGCATATCATATATGCTAAACACACATATTGAAAGTGTAGTCTGTCAAGGGTTGATATGTTTAGTAGAGTGTGGTCTGGTAAGAGTTAACTACTGTAAAGTGTGGTCTGGTAGAGGTTAACATGTGTGTGAAAGTGTGATCTGTTGAGGACATATTTTATTCTCAAGCAGACAATACAATGTTTATTGACCAGGAAGTAACCACTAAATTGTGTGATCCAGGGCTGGTAATGTATACAGGTTATAGATCTTGTGTGCAAATATCAACTGCAAGAGTTCAGATGTGCCAGTTTTCACCATGTGCACATGAAGTGATGGCGGGAGTTGTAGGTCCTGTGGTTGAAGGGCCGTGTACAATTGAAACAAGTGAGGAAAGCAGGTACATGTATTGTAAAATCCCTATCCTTGGAGCACATCAAAACTGGGAAAGAAGAAGGGTTTATCCCATGTGGGCACATCATAATCAGAAGGGTATATCCCAGGTGTACAGATCACAGACAGAGGGTTTATCCCAAGTGCACAGATCATGAACAGAAGAGTTTGTACCATGTGCACAGATCACGGACAGAAAGGTTTATCCCAGGTGCACCGATCATCGACAGAGGGATCTAAGGTGCACAATGGGAGCAGGATTTATTTTACATACACAGGTCAGAGGGAGGGATATGCTATGTATCCCATGTGAACAAAGTAGGAGTTGAGAAGGGTTTACTCTCCAGGTACCCTTATGGTAAGATGGTGTACATGGCAGTAAGATGGCATAGGTGGCAGTAAGCTGGCATAGGAGGCATTATGAGGTGGCAGTAAGATGGCATAGGTGGCAGTAAGCTGGCATAGGAGGCATTATGAGGTGGCAGTAAGATGGCATAGGTGGCAATAAGCTGCCATAGGTGGGAGTAAGATGGCATAGGTGGCAGTAAGATGGTTCAGGTGACTCAGAATGGTCTTCCAGAGAGGATGGGGTCATGAAACAAGTTTTGTCTTTCTTGTGGGTACTATTCAGGAGATTTTGATCACACAAACAACAGATTGCAGTGTCTGGAAATGTAGCTTCATTCAACTGTATAAACTGTATGGATGGGAGTAGGGTAGACTTACATTTCTGGGATGCAGACCCAGCTATTTTGACACTATTTTGGTTATATACACCCAACTAATGTGTTGTGGGAATTTCTTTGCTTGTAAATGGTGAATGACACTCTTTTTTTACCTCTCATGACTAAATGGGACTATTTTGAATCTTAATTACAGGAAAGAGTACACACAATGATAATTGGCAGCAGTGTTTGTGACCTAGAGAGACCGTTTTATCGTCATATCAATGAATTGTGGTCATTAGACAGCAGGCACCAGGCCACCTGTAGGCCTGGCCTTATGGCCTGACTTGCTGACCTTGTTGACTGACTCAAAGCCCACCACAACTTTTGTGCCCTCCACCCCCACCCCTTGTGTTCTTATTGCTGATTGTGGATAGTTTATATCAACTACGTCTGCCTGAAAGAAAAATACTCATTAGAATTGAAGTGTGGTTAATGATATACCAAGTAGAAGGACTGGTCATGTTTTCTTTTCAAATAAATCGACTTGCTTAGTACCTCTTTGAGGGCTAACGGGTAGAAATTAATCTTCAAAATTAGAACTGTATTACCTGCACTACTGACTGAGGGCAGTTAATTGACTTTGCTGACACAGCTCAGACCCCAGGCACTTCCTGGAAAGAAAGTGCTGGGACTTGAAAGGCCAGCTCAGCAGGCAAGAGGCTAATCTGTGTAGCCCACCCTCACATCCCTGTGTAGCCAGGTAGGATAAAGGATGACTGTGTTCTGGTTCACTTCCCCTGTAGGGTCAGAATGCTCAATGGAAATATTTCTGTGTCAATGCTTTGTGCATGACAGACACTTTCAATGGTATAGCATTTTTTTCACTTCATTGCCATTTGAAGTATAACATCAGTTTTTTTTGGGGGGGGGGGGGATTTGTTTTTTTGTTTTGACATAAATTGGCAAGAATTCAAGTTTTAGGTCTCTACAACTCAACAAATAAGAAAAATAAACAAGCTAGGTTTATTTTAGGTTTGTTATGCATCAGTGTATATATTTGATACAACACAAATAGCCGTATTTCAGTGTCAGTAAGATGACCATGGGGAATTTATAGGTGTTGAATGAGCTGGGGTCACGGTGTTGCTGTGAGTCAGCTGTGGTAGCAGCATTAAAGATCTAGTCAACACATTGGTATACACAGCTCTTTTATTCCCATATACTACATTACTGTGGAGGTTGACTGCAGGCATTGATGTGGAAATGAAGTGAGTTCAGTTAGATCTTCCCCACTGAGGACAAGTTCACGCTTGTGCATCGTTCATTCTCCAGGAGCAGTCTGTGAGTGGTACTGGTAAGTGTACAATACTGGCACTTTCAGAGAGCTGTGGATTTTTGGACTTTTGAGGCTGTCTCCTGGGCAGGCTCCTCAGTGTGACTTATGCAGAAAGTGTTCAAGTATTACAAGTAACATATAGATGACACATTTGAGGGTAGAGGGACATACACATAGCCATGTAAATAACAGACAGAATTAGGCACAGTCAGCCAGCCACGTAACATGGGCAGGCAACAAGTAAACAGCAGTCAGGACCAGTGGTGCCCTGACAGTGATTAGGACGTCTAAAGTAGTGCTCTGTGGATTTATGGCCTTTTAGCACACAGATACAAACATTACTGTAGATGTGTTCCCATTTTACAAGTGCGGCCTGCTACTTTAGGCAGTAAATGTAGCAAAGCCTGTGAGAGAGGTAGCAAAATACCACAGGGATGAAGTTGGATGGAAGTAGCACATCCTGGAGAACATGGACCTGCGGCAGTATTTGATCCTATCAAAGGATTAACACTGGTGTGGTAAGTCTTCATATTTTGATCAGTCATTCATTTTAAACCAGGAAGTGAAGTGATGCTGTGTCACTAACATGGTCAGGTGTGTGCATTGACCACTGAGCCCACAGATCACAACTGTTTGACTTTCTAGGAAATCGTCACAAATGCAGGAGAACTGACCAGCATATGTATAAAAGTATGAAAACGAACAGGAGACAGTCGGGGGAAAGCCTTGTGGTTCATAATAGTAGGGAAACAACAGAAGATAGTCAGGAAAAGCCTTGTGGTTCATAATAGTAGGGAAACAAAAAGGAGACAGTCAGGGGAAAACCTTGTGGTACATAAGACCATGGAAGTAAGCAGGAGACAGTCAGGGAAAAACCTTGTGGTTCGTGTTGACTGATCTGTGTAGGCCTTTGGGTCAACATTATAAAACATGGGGTATGAGAGATAGAACTACATACACAGGACATTGCTGTTTATTGTAACTGCTGATGGGGTCCGTGCGGCTGACCATGTTATAGCAAAACCACCTTATAACCAGGGGCCATTAACCACAGAAGTAATAGGAAAATAGTTTCAGTGCAGACCCAGAGCCAGGGACCCCCATGTTATAACACAGTTGACCTTTTAACAGTGGCCTGCTATAAAGAGGGGTAACTGTAGTGTAATACAGTAGTAGCTCTGTTTTCGAGGAAAACAAAACAAACAAACAAAAAATACTATTATCGCAAACAGTGGGCGTCCAAAAATGGAATCCCTCAAGACAAGTAGAATAGCATGTAGAATAACAACGACACTGGCACGTAAGAAGAGGGTAGTATTTGAAGGCACCTCTGAGAACGAGTTTCACCGACAAAGAAAGTGTGTCATGAGGCCCTGTAGAAAAGGAGCACGATTTTTGAAGATAAACGAGGATCACTAATAGAGATTCATGATGCGTGAATGAGCATGCATGCAGTGGGAAAAATCAGACAGTAAATCAGAAAACTGGTAGAGTCCTGAAAGTTTGGTGGAAAAATCTGTTGATTGAGGAAGGATGTGCCTTCTTCCTTGTCATGTGTCTAGCTAGTTAGGGAAACACAAGCAGTCAATTTTTCACATCCTGATCAAACAATGGCAAGGATTTAGTTGACTGAGTGTGATGATGTTATCGGTGAGGTCAAGCAACAGTTCTGTGGTATTCTTTGTGATTCTGGACGTACATGATTTCATCTGTCTTGAAAGACCTCCTCTATGGATGATCCAATTGTGGTCTCTTGTAAGAGGTGTGAATAGCTTGAGAAGTGCCAAGTACAGATCTTGGCTGGTGGTCAACGTTTGTCTGCTTTAATGTTTTTTTCCTGACAAAAAGAAAAAACAATTGGAATATGAATTAATTGAAGATGAAACCTATCAAGATAACATACCTCATGGTGAGGAAACCTGCCGAGCTCAGTACTAATTCAAAGGAAAGAGGCTTAAAGGAAGATTTTTGTGCATAGTTTGTTAGGTTATACGGTTCAAATTCAAAGGATTAGCATGGGCATCATCAATCACTAGAGGGCACCACTGGTCAAGAAGTATAACTTTACATTTCCTGACCAATAAGATGTGACAAGAGGTGTCTGATGACCTTGACCAGTGATGCCATCTAGTTCTTGATTCTAGACCCACACAGTGGAAGTAAATGTAGAGGAAAGCCCTGGCGTGTTAGGAGAGAGTGGCACCTGTGACTGTGACGTACATAGGCAGCCAGACCAGGCTCGGGACAGCTGCTGTCTTCACATTCCACACATGTGTGACATGCCAGGGCTGCTGTCACCATGGGCTTGGCTCTTGAGGTATCTCCCACCTTCAGGCTCATTTACAGAACATGTAGTCTCTCTTTTGAGAGTCTGCCTGAAGGTGATAACAAAAATGTGGTCTGCCTGTAGAGATAATATAACAGGAAATAGATAGCACAAAGGCAATGATGAATAGAGCTAGGTCTGCCATGAAAAATTATCTTGCAAAGGAGGGACTTCTATAGAAAAAAATTCAGGAATTTTAGTGTATTACTTAAGTATGTGTATCTGTAGTATAACATGATGATACTGATTTTGATATAAAATTGTGGCGTGAGCCTTAATGTATTCGTAGCCAAAGTCTACAACTTTTTCCTGATACAAATGCTGCTAACTTCAATGAGAAAGGCTTTTGAACATGGCCACTGAGTGTGTTACTAGGGTTAATCATGACTGCTTTAGGCATCTGTTGTCACATACAAGACAAAACAACATGATGATCACCATTAATCAACTCTTACCAGCCTGGCACACGGCTATTATGGTAATTGTTGTAAGGACCTTATTACAGTGATCCCTGCCTGCACAGATCTCTACCTACTACAAGCGACCTGGTCAAAATCCACACAGCTGTTCTTCTGGTGTGACTTAAGCCTGAAAGTGCTAATCACAGCTATAGTCGTTTTCTCATTACCATTAAACATATAATAAAGTCAAAGTCAAAGTCAAAGTAAGCTTTATTTCATGTCGGTCGTTTTTTATAATAAACATTAGTTCTGGAGAGCTATTTTCCGACGTGAGTATAAGTGGTAAAATACATAGGTGACTAAAAACAACAGTGTTTATATATATATATACAAAAATATGGGATGAGGTTAAAATATATCTTCCATGGTGACCAATAATCTGTACTAATGATAATATGTGTAAAAAACTGGTCAGCAACTTTGGCACAGATAGGTGTCTGTGAGATGCACTTCAGAGGCATCTATCTGCATGACATGCAGTTGCAGGTGTCACCATTCCAGTTGCTTACTAGTTTTTTTAAATTGATTAAAGTATAATGGTTAAAAAAAATTAAATTCCTCATGAAGATACCTTTCATTCAAATACCAGTAAGCCTAGTCTGAAGCAAAAAGTAGTCTTAGTCAACAGCTTTCATGGGGGCACTTTGCGCGCAATGCAAAGTGCCCCATGAAAGCTGTTAACTTAGTTTTAAACCAGTGTTGTAAGGGTTAACATGTCATAGGTGACCACTGATCATGACTACAGGGATGGTCTCTGAAGAGAGGGATGAAAGTATGACTAATTGTAGTCATGCTATCATGGATTGCATTATTAGCTGTTTCAGTGCCGATCATGTCTAAAGTCGATCTACTCAAATGAAACTAGTCTGAAGTATCATTAAGATCTCAGATTCATATTCCTCATAAAAAAAGAGACTTTTTATTCAAGTACCAGCATGCCTATAGTTGTAGAGAAAAGCTGTTGACTCAGTCCAAAATTTGGCACTTAAAGAGTCATGTATTTATTGAATGCTCTGTATAAAGTGTTGTGACACCTGGAAACAGCTGTCCAAGCAGCACAGCCCAAAACTGGCACTGAATTCTGGACACAGTGCACCCTCAACAAGGACTTCTGAGCACTGGTTATATAAAGACTGGATGACGGGGTTTGTCCACCACAAAATCGCAAATAAAACTTTTTCTACCAACTATATTTCAAATATTTTTGCAGCATATGATAACATATACTTATACACTTCAGATGATAGAATGAAACATTTTTACACCCAAAAATAAGGAATTTTCCTTCATAATGACATTGTACAATATGTGGACTTTGCAGCAATTTGTACAGGGGGGTAGCAGTGGGAACCTCAATGGCTCATAACAAACAAATACACGTGCACAAAAAGCATGACAATCACTGTGTGACTGTTTTAGTTGCACTGGTCACACTCAGATAATCATATGATTGGTTTGAAACAATACAAGTTTGCCGGAATAATGAAAACGAGTTAGCTTCAAATCCTTGTATATGGTCCCTGTTGAAATGGTTTGCATTTGTCTGTGGTCATTGCGTCATGCTTGGATGCCCTGTTACACATGCACTGGGCCTTGCTTACCATTCATTGGTTGACTGTCACCTCTAAGTTTACAGGTCTAAATAAGTGTGCCATTGAGGTACTTGCTGGTCCCCCCATGTACAAATTGCTGCAAAGTTTGCGGACAAACCCCGTCATCCAGTCTTTAGTACAGTGAAACTTGGCTTGTGCAGGACCACCCTAATGATGACCACATTGTGGTCTTTCAAGACAGGTGGTCTGTCATAGGGAGTATGAACAGAAAAGTATGTGTACAGTCTCCTGGAAAGGTGGTCTTTCAAGACAGGTGGTCTCTCATTGGAGTGGTCACTGAAGAGGGACCACTTTAGTACCACATTGAAGTTGATCGTGCAGTACGACTGACAAAGTGTCATCATCACTGATGACTTCGTAGCAACTGGTTGCCAAGTGTAGTAGCTTCACAAATTGTATATATTATTGTATATGTTATTGTATATGTTTCGTATTGTGCAGTTGTCTGGCAACATCTCGTTGTTTGTCTTGTCTCACTTTCAGCTTCTGTGGCTCCTGATTAGTCTGTGCAATGAGTCAACTTTGTGCACTGCTTGGTAAAAATGTTTGATAGGAATGGTAAACCATGAGACAGAATTAAAGTGTTTGAATAATTCTTCATGGCTATGGCATTGGCTGGAGTCCGATAATACAAATTTTGGAGCAGTCAACTGAGAATATCGTCCATCTTCATGAGACGTTATTTTCCCATGGTTGATGTTTACAGAGTTTGTGGCTAATATGTCATGGTTGAGAGAGGAACTGTTGAGCGACTGTCCAGTCATCAGGCCTGGTGTGACTGCCATTCATGAGGTTGTTTGACCCACATGAAGACCTTTTAGTGCAGACTCTTATTGCATCACACAGGCAAAGTAGCAAAACAAAAACACAATTCTATGAAAATGATGCCAGTCCAGTAGTGGGTTGACACACAGAAACAGGTAACAGTATTAGGCAGTGCCAGCATTGTTTCCCCGGTAAATGAAGGTGGGTGGGAAAGAAAGCTAAACATATCAAATCAGGAGACATTGGTCATTATGATTGAGTAAGAGATAGCAGCCCTAGGTTATTACATTGTATATATGTTGAAAGCTACATTGTATAAAGAATATGCATGTGCATATAATGAAAAATGAAAACCTCATTATGGACAGCAATCAGTCAGTGATGATTACCTGAGGAGAGGTGGGGTTTTTTTCCTGGTTACTTGTGTGTTAATTAATTTGACTGACATGTAGGTGTTGCCTTTGACACACATGTATAATGGCTGTTCCTCAGTAGGATAATGACAAGTAGGGACAATATGATTATAATTACTCAGACTGGCCGCAGTGACAGTGAAGACGTCAGACATACTACATGTGAGTGCTTCTTTTCATAATGTGGTCAGTTGTTGTGGGACATTGATTGCCTGTAGGCATCTCTTTGATATTTAACATTAATATACATGTACAAATTGTACATATACATCCATCACTGTCATTTTTCCATTCATTAGTGAATGAGAATATCCTCTTTGAAAATTTGACAGGCAGATAGAGGGACCAGTGGGCACCAGGTACAGTGTAGGCTTCAGAAGGCCACAGTTTTCATGCAGAAAGTGTCACTATCTGTGGTACTGTCCCCCTTAAGAAAGACC
Source organism: Hermodice carunculata (assembly GCA_964020975.1). Classification (NCBI taxonomy): domain Eukaryota; kingdom Metazoa; phylum Annelida; class Polychaeta; order Eunicida; family Amphinomidae; genus Hermodice; species Hermodice carunculata. Next base: position 12,665,632 of record OZ026614.1, read on the forward strand.
TCTGCCAACATGATCACTTTTATAGTGTGGTGGGTGACCCTAATAGGAGGACCACAAGCTATTTCACCAAATACTGAGAAAATATTAATTAAAACAACCTAAACATAGAAACTGATGCAACAAGCTGATGATTACAGTGTTACATAATGTAAGACTTTGTACCTGATTTTATTCTATTTCATATAATTTTTTTTATAGGATGGTCTAATCTAAGGTGTTCACTAAGTGTTAATAATCCAGATCCCAGATTTGTCACAAAGTTTTCAATTTAGGAACTTGTCAGTTAGTACATGCATTCCTGTTGATTACCTTGCAAGTCTATGGGGATTGCAACAGTGATTCACATTTTGGACTTCCACTCAAAAATGATCAACCAGATTTGCTTCAAACTTTCGTTGGGATGTACCTTGGGTGGGTCTCTACCAAATTTAAATGGTCATGCTCCAGTGATTTCAAGATTGTTTAAAATTAATTTTATGTTCAATTTTGGCTCAAAAACAAAGGTCATAGGACCACTTCAGTCTATATAGCCAAGGTCAGCTGACCATAGGACTGTCACAGTCCTCTTTTTTTTTGAGTTGAAAAAGGAAGGAGATATCAACAGAGACATGCTTTATAACCAATGTATGATTATCCACAGCCAAATAAAAGCATTGGTGGGCTGCATGTAAAATTGACACTCTGTGAAGAGATATGACATGCTAATATTGTTGGCAGAAAATGCGTCTTACAAACAGAAAAAGCAAGTCAGACAGCTGCCTGGTGATTGCGAGTCTCTGGCACATGTGTACCTGTGTTACTTGATACATTGTAACTCAATCTGCTGCAGACCTCCCTGTGCAGAGGCTTTCACCTTTTCCTGACAGTCGCCTTTTAAAGTAGCCAGTGGACCAACCTCGGCACATGTAAACATAACATCAGCATATATCATTCAAACCACCAAGGTATGACATCTAGCCCAAGGAAACATGCTCATTGATATCATGAAGTGGTATGATTTTTTTTCCGAAACATCAATAATATTTTGTAATGTATAGGGGTTTGTTATAAGGTATACATTGGTAGCAGTTTTTGTGGTAATTATCTTATAACTGTGAACTGAGACATAATAGCTGTAATCAAATTACATGGCTTTGCCTCAGAAAGCCCTGAAGGGACTAAGGTATGGGCTGCTCAGGCTGTTGGTGAAGAGGTGGTGAGTTTGTTCCAGGAAGGAGTGGCTCTCTATACAAAATACATGTATCTTTATTCTAAAGCGTCACGTTGAATAAGATCTCACTGATATGGCAGATCCATCTGTCTAATATGACCATGTGGCATATAGGAGAATTCTTTGATATTAATTATACTCTTTGCTGTTTGTGGAAGTACCCACACATATCACAGGGTATGTTTATTGCTCAAAAGTGAGCATTATGAAGGAGGTGTGACTCTAGGTGAGTGGTCCATGATTCACCAGTAGTGTCAACACAAGTTGGATAGGTTGATGGATAGACCATTGGCGTAGCAAGTTGTCATAGTAAGTGGGAGACATAAGCTTTGTTAGCACCTCCTTCCTCGCACTGAGGCATCAACTCAAACACAGTGGCTTTATCTCTGTTTATCACAGCGATGACCATTCAGGTAGGACCTGGGCTTGTTTTCTTACCAGTCAACTGACTATATTTGTTACTGACAGATCATAATGGGAAGTACTCAGAAGTTAGAAGACATTCGGGGGATGAGTTGTTACTGCATGGTCAGCACATATGTGTAGAGTGTGAAATGGTGAAGAAATAAATATAAACATGACTGAATCATGGAAAACAGAGTATAAGTTGTGATTCCATCTGTGAGGTGTTTAAGAGTCCTGTTTCAGATTCCTGACAATGTCTGTGGTGTGATTAGTTTTTCCACAAAAGACATAAAATAGCATTTGATGCTGTTACAAACAGCATGCCAAATACATACTGACTATTCTGTCACAGTACATGTATCACACAGTACATGTATCACACAGTACATGTATCACACAGTACATGTATCACACAGTACATGTATCACACAGTACATGTATCACACAGTACATGTTTTATAGAGATGTGCAGTAGCATATTGTACCATATGCCTGCTAAAAGTAACAACTTAAATCACTTCTGTACAATGTAACACACAAGTCACTTCAGGTGTTCCTGGTCTCCTGTGGCCTTGCCTGTAAGGATATGTTTTCAAGTATCAACTGGAAAAGTGAAGTTAGAAGCCTGGTAATCTGCCCAGTGTTATGCCCAGTATTCTGCCCAACAATCTGCCCATCAGGCATTAGTTTGCTATGGACTCCTCTATCTGTCTCATTAGAAAAATATATATAAGGTTTCATTCCATATATATTTTTTTTTTTGGAAAAACATGTTGGTCACCAGATCTATCAATGACTTTTAGGGGAAAAAATCACATGTAATGAAAGTTTTGTATTATGTTTATGTTCATTGCAGAGCACTTGAAAAGAGTATGACTTGTTAAGTGTTTTTGGTTGTCCGTGTACAAGTACTGACACCTCCACAAGCAAAGACAGACCGCAGCAAGCAGTTAGCACGTGAACTGTCATAAATTATTTACGACTCGCCGCACCTCAACATACACTTTTGACATGCAGACCATGACTGGGAAAAAGAAAAAAGAAAAGAAAAAAGCATAAAGACTGTAATAAGTAGCTGTTAACTGATGTTATGTTAACAAAGAAAATGTTTGTGGCTGAGCAAAGGGTACTGGGAACCAACCAAGTCATGTAGACAAGCATCATGGAGTCACTGAAGTTAAAAGTAACCCCCAGGAGAAGGATTTTGTGTGAGTACCACACAGTGTCTTGAAAGGGTTCCATCGTACAGGTTTCCTGTAAAGATGCATTAAAGCAGCAAATAAGTCACGACTCAGCCAATGGACAAAACTGCAGTCACAAAACGGCAGTCCTGAAGCAAGAAACCTGTGCATGTAAGAAAGACTACCTGGGGGAGATTTGTTACCTGACCTGTCTGAGCTGATAAAAACCAAAAGGGTACAAGTATTGAAAGTAAATCAGCCTACAGGGAGAGAATATTATGCAATGACTTTTGTCATCAATTCAAGATAATTGCACAGTGTAGCGGTCCCTGTGTTAAGAGGCCACTCCAATGAGAGGCTCCCTGCCTTCAAAAGACTACTTTGTATACCTCCCTTCCCAAAAAAGTTTAATTTGGTGGTGCTCTAGAATCAACTGGTCTGTTCATCCTTAAGTCTGTAGAAAAAATTATGTGTGCATCTCCTCTGTTACTTTGGTACAGATTTTGTTTTTGAACTCTGCACAGCAAGTACATGGGATATGTTGATGTGCGTGAAGGCAGGAATTGTAGCTGCAACTTGATATGTCCAACTGTAGGGAAGGCCGTCTTTGCTGGCTGCAGGACCTGTCTCTGTGTGTACAACTGCTACACTTTGACATGAATTTCTATGAAAGTTGGCACAGTAAATACACAGGGTATGTAGATTTTCATGGAAGGAGGACTTTCAGATGAGACTAGATACCTCTGCTTACAAGACCAAAATTGTTGGTGGAAGGGCCCAACTAACGCAATCTTGTGACCACAGCTGTAGAACTTTGGCATGTATTTCTTTGAAACTTGGCACAGTCACAAGAAACAATGTGTATATGTGCATGAAGGCAGGGATTTCCAAATACAACCAAACATCACCCATATGGAAAGTGATCTTTGGACTCCATATTCTGGTATTGATTTGTGTGTAGACACAATATTGTGTGCACAACTCGTATGACATTTTGGCTTGGATCTCTTTGGAACTTAATCAAGTAGCTACACATGATGTTTATGAAACGGTTGTCCAATACAACCAGATATCTCTGGTTGATATCTTTGCGGGTTGCCATCCCTCTATCTCTACAATCGTTTCAAGGTCATGGTACCTTCATTCATAGAGCACCTGCTTTATGTGACCACTGTTGAGACCTATCATGGAGGTAATCACTCAATGCAGGGACCACTTTATGTCTTTCTGGCCAGGGGTGTCCAGTCAGAAACTCATCTTGTTTTGGGATACTTTTCTGGGTACTTCTCTTGTTATACAAACCTTCTATGAAAGACCACATACAAACTTTCTTTGAGAGACCACCTGTCTTGATATAGAGCAGTTCTGTCATCCATGGGAATTCTGTGTAAAGAGAGGTCTCACTGTACATGTGTTAACATAGGGAAATGCAAAGAGGAATACAGATGCAATGCTTTATAGCTTATCTTGAGCTATAAATCATGTAGCATGAATGAACAGTTGTAATTACCATTGACTTATGAAGCAAAAAGTCCTAAAGAATTTCTTGGTTGCCATGTGTCTGAGTGGTAACAGTTGTAAGGGCCACTTCCTGTGACAGATCACATGACCACTCTGGTCCAGCATGGGCAAAAACACCAGCAGCTTGTTGGTGGCCAATCTTGGTCAGCTCTGCAGGCAAACTGGCCGAGCAACGGGACTAATTACAGTGCTCCGTCAATCCGTCGATGTTGATCTGTTTGCTTTATACAAACTTGAAGCCCCAAACTCTTAAAACTATGATACTGAGCGATGCTGAACTTTTACTGGTGAGCAGACCAACCCTGCCTCTCCAAGAACAAAACAAGGAGGGGGATGAAAACCCCGGCCAAATACTGGGCATGGCATGGGTCATGTGACCATAGCTCTTGCATAATCCCACCCACCCACACACCTGTGTGTGCATGCCCACTTGATCCTACGTTAAGTTGACACATAATAAATGTCACCAGCTTGTGTGAGAGACCACAGGACAACTGTGTGGACATCCGTGGGTAGGGTAATGATATAAAGAGCTTAATTAAATGAACACTACAGTGGAATGGGCTCAGTTTTAGGGAATTACATTGTAAAACCCAAACCGACGGACAGTTGTGATAATATGTTTTATGCCAGATGAAGCTCTGTCTCTTAGGCAGAAATGTGGCAATTGGTGAAATGTTAAAGGTTATTAACTGTAAATGAATATATACAACAACCAAATGTTATAGTGTAAACAGTTTATGTTTTGTATAGGTGGCTTTCTGTGCCACTAAATGGTACAGACGTGAGACATTTGGATCATGATGTTACCATTATCAATACATGTAATTAAATGCGCCACATATTCACAGTTATACCGTACATTCTCAATGTTCCGGTCCACACAGGTGTTATGTGGTTAACACTCTTCTGTCTGCTTTGTCTGTGGAAGTATCATTTTTAGGGATAAAAAAGGAAAAACAACCAGATGACACTTATATTATACTCCTGGTAATTTTAAAGGTAACAGAGTTGGATGTTGATACTTCAATAGCAGGTCTATATGGGATAGTTGGATGGAGGATGGACATATATTATAGAGACCAAGCATACACTACAGTGATCTGCCTCTTACAAGATCGTCCCAAGTGCAGTGGAAGTGAGGCCTTATAAGATGGCTAGCCTCTCTTCAAAGGGGAAATAAAATTAAAATATACTTGGTGCATGGAGAAATAGCCTGTATAGAGGGGTGGGTTTCGGGGGGGGGGGGGGGGGGAGGGGGCTTATCAGAGGGGGACCACTGTACTCCAACATACCTATCATGATGATGCTCAATGTGTGTACACTATCAGCAGCCTGCAGTCTGAACAGAATGTGATACACATCCTGATGTACACAGAGATAGTACACATACAGCACATGTGTTATCCACAACACACAGTTGATAAAGAAAAAAAATGATATGATATACACACAAATTTCAGTGATGCTGACATATTAAAAATATGGACATTTCACTGAAGTGCTGTTTCTTTTCTGTAGGTTATTTATTTATTCCCAGAAACATTTTCAGTTTAATGTGTGGTGGTGGGAGGCTTTGGTGAGTGGTTTTTGCACTGCCTTATCAGTCTTACAGCAGCTGTACAGTAGTCCCTCCTTTGAGAGACCGCCCCTAGTGCCACCCAAAAGGCAGTCACATAAAGCAGGTGGTCCATCAAAGGAGGTATAAATAACATGAAAAGTACTACAGAAAGACCTGACAACTGTGGTCTCTCAAAGGAGGTGGTGTCCTAAAGGAATGGTCTTTCAAAGGAGGGACTACTGTAGTATAACTTACCAGGCAATGCAGACACGACGTCTTTTGCCCACACATGTCAGTGCAGGAAAGAAAGCTCTTTCATGTGAAGAATTTGAATGTATAATAATCAACATCAATCTGTGAAAATCTGTGAAAAAATATGAAAGTGGTAGAGATGAGTTGTGGATGTGATGGCTGGGAGCACAAGACTCGGGTATCGCTTTACAAGGTCACAAGTTCCTGACTAACCCGACTGTCACATGGGTGTGGGGTCACCCAAAGCAAAACAGGAAATTCAAAACTTTTTTTGTGAAAACAAAATTTAATTCCAGATGAGAGACTGACAAGGAATTACCCTCAGCTTTCATGATTATTTAAACTAGTTTGGAAGGGTCAAGCACCCTGTAACAGAAAGTAAGACAGAAATGTTCAACCTCACACACCAACAGTTAACTCTGTTCTCCCTTGAATTGAGACTGAGTCAACAGCTTGTCTTGATATGTCTCATGTACAGTTCTCATTTAGTTTGTTTTGAAATTAGTGAAAACAATGAAGCAGACATTTGACCAGCCGCTGGTTTTGGCTGTTTAATGGGGAAGGGGTTAAGGTGAATGGTGTCCTTAATTGTAGCATTGGTCACACACCCATGTGATGGATTACATAGGTTTGAGACAATATTGATTTAAAGTTGGTTCACTTAAATGTACTCTAGTGAGTGGTTCCCTCTTGTGACAGCAGTGCATTAAGTTGATTTGATTGGTCCAAATGTGTGAACATGAACCTAAGTGAATGGCAACGTCTGCTGACCCAAGTTCAAAAAGACTTATCCCTGAATCAAGGGCAACTATACTGTGCTAAATGTACACCAAAAACTGTCTCTGGCAACATGTGTTGATCACTCTGGGTTATGAAAATAATGGAGAGAAATTGTGTATGTATGTATGTATGTATGTATGTATGTATGTATGTATGTATGCATGCATGCATGCATCACTACTTCATTAATGAGCAATATGATGTGGATATAGGTAGACATGAAAAGTGGGAAGCATGGGGCATACTGTTAGGTAATCCTGGCTTGTGGGTGACCACACTGTGATGTAATGATGGCAAGTGTATGGGCATCCAGTCATGTCAGCACCAGTGTGTGGGCATGCTACAAAGAACACAAAATGGCTATCAGATATCAGTGGGGCATGTTGGAATATTCTGAGGTATTCATGACCAGCATAAGGGCAAACTGACAGGTAGACTAGGCCAGTATGTGGGCATACTGTCAGGTAGTGTTGGCCAGTATGTAGGTACACTGTCAGGTAGTCTTGGGCAGTATGTGAGCATACTGTAGGGTAGTATGTGGGTACACTGTCAGGTAGTCTTGGGCAGTATGTGGGCACACTGTCAGGTAGTCTTGGCCACTATGTGGACATACTGTCAGGTAGTCTGGGTCAGTATGTGGACACACTGTCAGGTAGTCTAGACCAATTTGTGGACATGCTGTCAGGTAGTCTTGGCCAGTATGTGGACACACTGTCAGGTAGTCTGGGTCAGTATGTGGACACACTGTCAGGTAGTCTGGGTCAGTATGTGGACACACTGTCAGTATTGCATGTCAGTATATTGGCATACTGTGGGGCATTAATGACCAAAATGGGCACATGGTGTCAGGTGTCAATGGCTGGTGTGTGAGAATGGTGTCAGGTGTTAATGGCTGGTGTGCGGGCATGGTGTCAGGTGTTAATGGTTGGTGTGCAGGCATGGTGTCAAGTATTTATGGCCAGTGTGTGTGCATATTGTCAGGTAAGGCCCATACGTGGGCTGCCCGTCAGATTTGCCCACACAAAGAAGACCACTGTTATTGTGGTGAAGTTTGGCTGACATTTGGAATCTTGTATTTTAAGCCTAATGCACTGGAAAATATCATGTTTTATGCAACAAATATAAACTTTTTATGATTTTCTTCCAAGTTGATGACATACATTGTGACAAGTTATAATTGGATGAGTGTATCGTGTATGAGTGACTCATATTGGATTGGTCTCCAGGTCAGGTATCCCACATGGACAATCTTTAAACTTCTTGACGTTGTCTCAGTCTAGCCATAAAAAGGTTCTGACTGGCAGAAAACATTTGGAATGGGAATTCTAGCTGAAATGTGTATGAAATATAATTTTAAAAAACTTTGAGTGTTAAGTGCTTCATGTTCAACTCCGTTAAAATATAACTCCCAGGGATACCAGAATGGAAGCGTGGTAAAATTTATTCCAGTCTCTTCCAACGGTCTATATGGCCCGTCCAGGAACAAAATGGCCCCACAGTTTCCAACATTTTTATCAGCTTCCCACTGGGACCCAGGAAGTCCTATATTGTAAGAATTAGAAATACCAAACTTAATGTGTGGATACTTCTTTGGATAGTGGTGTGTTGTTCACCAAAATTATACTCGCCACCTTGACCTTTCACCCCATCCTAGAAAATGCTTGTCTGGGCCATATTTAATTTCCTGTACTGTAAGAACAACTGATTCCATTGAGTTCTGGTAGGGGACTCACTGGGTATATTCAGACAATACAACTGCTCTCATTATTATTATTGATGCAATAGAAAAGGTCACAATTAGCTAAGTCGTGTATTCATCTGCATACATGACACAAAACACAAAATTCATGCAGGTTAGAGGTGTGTATTCCCATTATATTCAATGTTAGAGTAATATTCAATAAGTTGGCTAGTTTTGCACGTGAGATGATACAACTTACACAAATATGACAACTATACATAAAAATTTATCATTAAAAAGTTTGTGTTTCTAAACACAGTGGTTTTCAAGTTATTTAGGTGTAAAGTAAAATGGTAAGTGGTGGGAATACACAGACCTAGCCCTCCTGCCTACAAAGCCATCAAATGATAACCCACCTGAACCAACTGATCTTGATGTTATCTTTTGCTGACAGAATAAAGTGATGTTTTAGTGTAATCCTCTATGTTACATTTCCCCTAATAACTTTCTCAGTCTTCATTTCCAGTGAAAAGGGTTAATTTGTTTGACCTATGCAAACTAGTTGATGCCACCAGTTAGTGTGGGATGATGTACCTATACACTGGAAACAGATGATGGACTTCACATGTACACATAGCATGCGTGTTCATACCTACGGTGAATTGGTAGTGTTACCTGCCAGCATATACACTGCTTATGAAGTGCGTCATATGTAGTCAGCAACATTATCACAACAACCATACTTAGTCTAATTAACATTCTGTCATTAGATGCAGCTGAAAATTTGGCCAATTATTTTCTCAGCTTCAACCAAATGTCACCATATCAGGTATTTAGGCAGTAACCAATGAGAAAGTCTCTGTTGAGACCACCTTCAGGCAGGAAAACTTTATCTTCACAGCGGGTTGGGTTTGATGTGAAGGAGTAAGTATACAGCAAAACAGGACATTATGGAGTGGTCTCTTGATATGTGAAGAGGTTTTTATGGGAATATTTTTATTTATATTGTTTAAATTTTGGATAACATTGTTGCATTATGGTTGGTTGGATTGTCAAATGTATGCTTTTTGTCTAGACTAATTTTCCAAATGAAATATTCCTGGATGAAAATGTCAGGCCAAAAATTGGGAATATGAATCTCTCACTCAGGCTTATGTTGCTGAAATTTTCTAAGTGTCTGGGGTGCTAAGTGGGAGAGAATAAGGCAGTTAAAGGGTTAGCATGAAGACAGTGTGTTTGGTGAGGTAGGTGTCAGTACTGGAGCTTTGAGGCAGTTGTAGCAAAGGAGGGACACATCATAAATAGTTCATAAATTCCACTTTTGGGGATTTTTCCTTTATTCATTATTTGGCACTGATATTGGCCAATGAAATTATTTTACTTTTTTCAGAATAAGTAAAATTTGAGGAAAAAGTGAGGGACATAAATCTTCGATATTTCATTCCACTTAAGGCAACATTGTTTATTCTATTGGTTGCTGTTGGAGACAGTATATGATATATCTATGGACAAATCTTGATGTACATTGCAAGATAGGCCTTTTAATTTGTGGATGTTTTTGCGCATTTCAGAAGAAAGCACGAATGTGCCAAGATACTATACATGCATTTCAAAACTTTTTTTTAACCATTATGCTTGATACATATAGTGCAATATAACTGTCAGTTCAACAGCAAAAAACCTTGTTGGTTAATATTTTGTGGTAATTAAGATAATGATTGGTTTGTGTAAAGTGCCTGCATCAGTAAGATTTATACAGTTTATGTATTCTTAAGTTCATGTAAACACGGTGTACTGCAAAGTTTTGTGAACAGTGTGCTGTTAAGATTATGTACTCATATGTTTATGTGCACAAAATGTACTGCCACCTTTATGTACACAGAATGCACTATTCAGTTTATGTACACAATTGCACTATTCAGTTTACATTCACAAATATGATATTCAGTTTATGTACACAATTGCACTATTCAGTTTACGTTCATGACTATGATATTCAGTTTATGTACACAAAATGTATACTGTTCAGTTTATGTACAGAGAATATACTCTTTGGTTCATGTGCTCATAGTGCATGCTTAAGTTAATGTATCATGCCGTACTGTTCAGTTTATCTACACACAGCATTCTGTTAAGTTCATGGATGCATACTTTACTGCTTAAGTTTGTCTCACTGTGTACTGAGAAATGCAGATACACACAGTGTGTTTTTAAGCTTATGTAAATAAAGTGTATAGTTAAGGCTATGTACATACAGTGTACTTTTAAGTTCGTGTGCACACACACTTTTAAGTTTAGTTTATGTACTCATGGTGTACCACATTAACTTTATGTACATTATAGTGTACTGTTAAAGGTTATGTACAGACAGTGTACCACATTAACTTTATGTACATTATAGTGTACTGTTAAAGGTTGTGTACAGACAGTGTACCACATTAACTTTATGTACATTATAGTGTACTGTTAAAGGCTGTGTACAGACAGTGTACCACATTAACTTTATGTACATTATAGTGTACTGTTACAGGTTGTGTACAGACAGTGTACCACATTAACTTTATGTACATTATAGTGTACTGTTACAGGTTGTGTACAGACAGTGTACCACATTAACTTTATGTACATTATTGTGTACTGTTAAAGGTTGTGTGCAGAGAGTGTACCACATTAACTTTATGTACATTATAGTGTACTGTTAAAGGTTGTGTACAGACAGTGTACCACATTAACTTTCTGTACAGACAGTGTACCACATCCTTTATGGTGATTTCTTGTCCTTGCAGGGAGACAGACAGCACAGAGACTGACAATGACACCAGTTATGACAATGATGTATTTCGCAGCGGTTCAGAATCCCCAGGCCCTTTCTTGCTGGATTCCAAGCAGCGGAGGGCGACAGTGAGTGGGGGGTCACCCACACTTGTTAAACGACCATCTTTAAAAATCAGTGACTTGTCACCAGTGAGGCCCAAGTCGCATACATTTAGTTCACCCAGTTCTGAGGACAGCAAGAGTCTGGGCTCCCCAGAACAGGAGTCCTCCGATCCAGCAGTGCACTCGGCACCAGACCCTATCCAGTGGAGGGAGCCACTAGGTAAGCCACCATGGAATGCATCCCACCAGGTGGCACTGCATGTTTATTCCAGCTATGCCTCCCCCCTTGGATTGATTGATTTGTTTATTATTTTGTGTTTGTGTTAATACAACTTTGCATGTAGAGTTCTATCTTAAGTGCAGACTGTTTCGGCGAAGCCTTGGGGTTAAAGTACACAGGTTTATTATGTGGGAATGCATATTTCTGTGATGTACGGTCCCAAAGTGAAATCACTTTGCTAGGGCGAACATTAACTTAAAACATTTTTGTGTTTGCCATTATGAATCAAGTTTATGAATTATTCAGATTTGAAGAAATATCTGAATATAAGGGAATAGTCAGTACAAAGTTTTGTTGCCAGCACTTGCCGTCCAGTTAGGTCATGTTGTAATACTGGTAGGTGTCTACACAGAGGACCAGGCTGAGCAATGAACCTTCCATGAGGATAGCAATAAACAAAAATATTCTTGATTTAGTTTAAAACAAACCACATATTTCTTATGGTCACAAAATCTTGAGTCTGATAGGTGAAAGCTTTTGGTTTGCCTTAAGAATAGCATAGTTGCATGCACATTAACAATGTATTTTTTATATTTCAATCAATATACTGAGCTAACTTAAAGTAGGCCTACTTTTGTTGCTTCAACTCAAGCTTACTACTTAATAAGAAATGAAGAAAATACACATTTATATATTTCAGATGATCGGTGCAAGGACTCCAGTAGTAGTCTAGAGGGTGCCACCTCCATGTCCCCTCCACCACCTCACAAACAGCTAACTGTGCCTGGACCTCTGCCAACCTTGCCTAAGCCATCTGACTACAAGCCACCTATGATGGAGTCACCCAAGAGGAAGCGGGCTTCAGAAATGGCCAGCAAAGAGATCGCAGGTAGTAATGGAAGGTTAGAACCGCAGCTTCTCCGCATGATTCGCATTTCATCCACTCGGCGACAGCCAGTATCTGATCTGGTGAGTTACCACAGCTACTTTTATCATGTGCCCAACTCTTATTTTCTTTGTTTACAGGACTTCCTTTTATTGTGGAACCATTTTTATTAAGAGAAAAAGGGGACATTGTTTTAACTCACAGTGCCTATAATTAGATGATAAAATACATGGTGAGGTTTCAACTCGCTAGATCTGAGAATCTCCTTTTTTGAACTTTTCTCATCATTTTGACTAAACATAATGGGAACTCATTTTGCATAAGCCGTCACCAGAAAATGAAATAAAAAACCAGCTTTCACAGGTATCCTTCTCCTTTTTTGATGAATTAAATGGGGGGTTGGTGACTGTCCAGCAGCCATGATGCATGTGTGCTGAGTCCAGACAAGCACACTGTAGTATGTACAAGACAACAGCTTAATGTATATTGCTGAGTAGTCAATGGTAACCTTTTCAGTGTCCATGACACAACAGTTGTCTTGATTATTAAATTATACCAGATTAAAACTCCGGATGAAAAAACTTTCATTCAAGTGCCAGCAAGTGTAAATATTTCCTTAAAAAAGAATGGTCCAGTCAGGTGAAGAGGTTTCCTTCCAGGCTGTGGGTGCATTGTGCTCAAAGCGCACCAAGGAAAGCTGTTGACTGTCTGCAAGGTGACGCTGAAAGAGTTACATAGAGGTGCTTACTGCTGTACGGCTAATCCTCTAGTTTGTCTTGTGCCATTTAACAGCTTCTTATTGACACATCGAGAACAACATCAGTCACTGAAGACAAAGATATCTGTGACTGTTTTCAATCCAAATTGTACATTGAGATGTGTCATAGAGACATGTCATATATTCTGATGAAAAAAAAACAAAATGATAAAATATAATTTGATGAGGAAATACATTGTATAATGTCAACAAAATTATCATTATTACATACTTATAGTATGAAACAATGTGTCAAATCTGCAGCACTATCATACATGGGTCTAATGTGCAGCCAATGTTTTTAAGGTAACAGATTTACAATGAATTCCTGGAAACTGAACCTGATGAGTTGTTTGAGTACAGTGGGGGCAAGCTTAGACAGACATAACAGTGGGGATGATTAACTTGAGGTTAGGTGGGGCAAGAGATACAGTGAAAAGACAGGCTGAGGGAAGGGTAGTTGTTGTGGCAGGGGATGTTTTTTTACAAGTGGCTGAACAGGAGTTGGGAGCTGTATAAATATGTGTGAGGGTGGCCTTAGATCAGTGTGATAGATCCGGGTTTTAAACAAAGTGAGGTCACATAGGCAGGGGCTAGTTGGACAGCAACAAGATAGTGGAGACTACAATGAGACAGCATACAGGAGGGTCAGGCGGTACTAATGTCACAGTGGAGTGGAAGGACAAGGACAGTGAAGTAGAAAAAAGAATAGATGGGTACAACAGTTTGGTGACAATGGGGGAGGGACTATGTTAGACTGGTATTAAAGTGAGATGATCAACCAGGGGCTTCATGAGCCACATATTTCAGTGGGTAGAAGGGTTACAGGCTGGAAAGGAGGGGCTAGGTGACTAATATGGGTATTACAATTTGGGTGAGATACCAAAATGAGGACAAGTTGAGGTGTATACTAGAGTGGGGCAAGTGGCTCAGGGTGGTTTGACAGTGAGGTGGGTATGGCATAGGACCCACAAGCCAGGGGCAAGGTGAGATACAGACCTCAGTGGAGTGATACACTAATACCATTTACTCACTACACATGGGTTCCTGTGAGTTGGATTGAGTAGGCAATCTCTGAATACCCCTTACATTCATGCTGCATTTCCATGTGATGCCTGTTCAGCTGCAGGATGTAGAAATTCAAAAATAGGGAGTTTCAGTACTGAAACCAGCACAGAGTTTCTGACATTGTCTGGCTCCTCTTGCTTGTGGACATGATCCAGTGCTGATACGTACATATACTTGCAGTATGTCTCACACAGACATGGCAGCCCTTGGGATGAGTAGAAATAGACCTGGTACCATAGGCATATGGGGTGTAGTGTAATATTAGAATAATCTCTAATACGTATGGAACCCACTAATTTTTATTTGCAAGAGAAAGACAGTGAGGAGCTGATGTGTAAACTGCCACCATCTCACCTTATAGGATTCAGTAGACCTCTGTCACCTCTCTATGGTGAGAAACCAGCATCAGGGAAGGCCAGGTAACATAGGTAGTAAAGTAGGGTACCAACCAGTAGAGAGCAATGTAAGATGGGTATTAGAAAAGGGCTAGGTGAGACGGGTGTATAACAGCGGGGTGGCATACTGGAGAGGGCCACATAAAGCAGGTATTACAGTGGGGTGACAGACTGAAGAACAGCCATGTAGGAAAGTACAGTCTCTGTCACAATAGGGTGACAGACTGGGGAGGGCCACGGGAGGCAGGTATTACAGTGTGATGACAGACTAAGGGAGGGCAAAGGGAAGCAGGTATTACAGTGGGGTGACAGACTAAGGGAGGGCAAAGGGAAGCAGGTATTACAGTGGGGTGACAGACTAAGGGAGGGCAAAGGGAAGCAGGTATTACAGTGGGGTGACAGACTAAGGGAGGGCAAAGGGAAGCAGGTATTACAGTGGGGTGACAGACTAAGGGAGGGCAAAGGGAAGCAGGTATTACAGTGGGGTGACAGACTAAGGGAGGGCAAAGGGAAGCAGGTATTACAGTGGGGTGACAGACTAAGGGAGGGCAAAGGGAAGCAGGTATTACAGTGGGGTGACAGACTAAGGGAGGGCAAAGGGAAGCAGGTATTACAGTGGGGTGACAGACTAAGGGAGGGCAAAGGGAAGCAGGTATTACAGTGGGATGACAGACTGAGGAAGGGCAAGGTTTTGCAGATCATTACAGTGGGGTGACATGCTGAGGGAGGGCCATGGAGACAGGTGTTACAGCGGCATGACAGACTTCAGGAAGACCAAAGGGTGAAGGTATTACAGTGGGTCATCCATCAGTTTAGTGAGAGCATGGTCAAAGAACCATCTCAGTGAGATTACAAGCTGAGGGACGGCATGGTGTGATGGATATCTTAGTGGGGTGACAGGCAAAGGGAGTGTGATGAGTATGTTAGTGGGATAAAAAGCTGCGATGGTGAGATGGCTGTCTCAGTGGGATGAGCGACTGAAGTACCACTGGGTACCACAGTGGGGTAGCAGATTGCGACAGGCTGAGGGACTGAGGTGGGTATTATAGTAGGGTGACAGGCTGAGGGAGTGAGGTGGGTATTATAGTAGGGTGACAGGCTGAGGGACTGAGGTGGGTATTACAGAAGGGTGACAGACTGATGGAGTGAGGTGGGTATTTATAATAGGGTGACAGGCTGAGGGAGTGAGGTGGGTATTACAGAAGGGTGACAGACGGATGGAGTGAGGTGGGTATTATAGTAGGGTGACAGGCTGAGGGAGTGAGGTGGGTATTTATAGTAGGGTGATAGGCTGAGGGAGTGAGGCGGGTATTTTACTTACCTATGCCATATTATTGTATAAGTTAATGAGGTGCTTATCTTAAGTTTTAATATTTAACCATCTAGATCTACACATTTTATATTCCTTGTTCATGGTGGTTAATGAAAATTATCAAATTATCCAATAGTGGGGTGACAGGCTGTGAAATGAGATGGATATCACAATATAATGACAGGCTGAGGGAGTGAGGTGGTTATTACAATAGGGTGACAGGTTGAGGGAGTGAGGTGGTTATTACAATAGGGTGACAGGCTGAGGGAGTGAGGTGGGTATCATAGTGGGTTGGTGCATTATGGGGTGAGATGGACATCACAGTAGAGTCAGAGGCTGTGGGATGAGATGGGTATCACCATGGGGTGACATTCTGAGGGAGTGAGGTGGGTATCACGGTGGGGTGAAAGACTCTGGTATCAGAGTGGGGTGACATGCTGAGAAACTGAGATGGGTATCACAGTGGGCTGACAGGCAGTGGGGTAAGATGAAAATCACTCAATATCACTTTTGGGTGACTGGCTATGGGGTAAGATGGGTATCACAGTGGGATCACAGACTATGGGGTGATATGGTATCTTGACAGTATTACAAGCGGTGGAGTTACTGTCAACTTCTTTTGTGTTGCACATGTGGATGAATGAGGCAGTGCCTGACGCATTCTTGTATTTATATCAGGTGGACCTAGAGGAGCATGATGATTGGCTGCCTGAACTCAATCACATGGTAATATTTCCCCCATATCTCCCTGCAGTATATTACATGCTTATTGTGCACTCCTGGTCTGCATCTTGCTCACACAGTGGTTTAGTGCTTGATCTGTGAAAGGGATGGACTACTTTGAAGATTTTTCCTGAACTCCGCCCCCTGTGCCTAGTTTCTAATTGTATTATGCTTTGGACATTGGAAGAACCTCTTAATGCATATTTTATGTGGATTGTTTTGTCTTACTCTTGTATACCAGCTATGCATGAGGCATATTTCTTTGTCAAGCATGTGACATTCAGATATGGCATGCTGTAAATTGATATAGCAGGACACCACGGTAAAAAAAAAAAAAAAAAATTAAAAAAAAAGACAAAACTATGTATCCTCATTGGGAAAGAGATAATTACATCAGATACTTGGAACAGTTAATTTGGATTTTTCATTCTGTGAAAAAGATGTAGTCACACTAATATTGGACCATCCTTTCTCCTTAATTTGTTTGGAATGTGAGCCCTGGGTTCAAGAGGTTGCTGTATGGTACCATGGGTACACATATACATGTATTTATGACACATGTATATGGTGTATTCAGTGGTCACATGACCCCTTGCCTGCACGTGTCATCCCACTAGTATATATGTAGAGCATAAATACCTTGTATCAAGTCTCCCCGTCACCCCTAGCCTGCATGGTGGGTCAGTGGTGTGTGGTCACCCCTAGCCTGCATGGTGAGTCAGTGGTGTGTGGTCTGGTGGTCATGTTGTGCTCGCTTGATGATCCCGTAGTTTGCATGATGTGATATAATGCATGTACATGCAGCATGAAAGAAAGCTGTTCATTGCAACAGGATAGATCACAGTGTCAATAGGAAATATGAATGTAAAAATTTTCTTCCAGTTTCATATTTGCATCTGTAAGTGAGTGCGTTGAATCTTATGATGACAACGGAAGAGAGATGGAAGTAGAATAGCATGACTTGTCAGATAAGATGGCAGTGAGATATTTCACAAAACAGAGGAGTGGCAAAGCAAATCTTGATGTTTTTGTGACCAATGTCTGGTCAAAACCTTCCATGTACATGATAATTCCAACATGATTATTGATGCATAATGGTATATGAACTCAAATCAGAGTCAGAGTTCAAAGATCATGTCATATAAATCATAATACTGTAAATTGCTTTATTTTTGCATGTATCAATTTTCATGGTTTTTGTATTTTTGACATTTTGATGTAGCTTTCATTTCATTGTTGTGGACATAATAACATAAGAATAGAGCAAAATTTAAGCAATTTACAGTATTCAACATTATTATTATTATTATTATTATTATTATTATTATTATTATTATTATTATTATTATTATTATTATTATTATTATTATTATTATTATTATCATTATTATTATTATTATTATTATTGCAGCTTTTGGAATACATCTTGACACATGTACACAGTATAAATATCAATGACCTTGAGTCTGTTCCTGCAAGTCTTTTGTTAAAAAAACATGAGGAATTTTAAAATATGTACTTCTCATATCAATTATTCTAGTAAAGTGCTGAAGTCAATCTATCCACAGGTGTGGACTGAGTTAAAATAATGTTTTGTTCTACATGCTGAGTGGACAGTACCCACCATTTTACATGAACACAAAAACAGAGCCTCCAAGCTAGCTTGTGTTGAAAGTGGGAGACCTCCCTCCTGTGGGAGGGTGAGCACCAAAAGGCAGAAGCATAACTCGGGGGGGGGGGGGGGGGCCTGGAAGCATGCTCCCCCAGGAAAAATTTGAAATATGCACCCTCATTTCCTGCCCTTTGAACCATTTTAGGCACCATTATAGACATATTCCATGCATATATAATACAACAACATGGCAAAACAGTATAACTTTACAGCCACCGATGGAATAATGCTATATAGTGTTTAGTTCCGCCACCCCCCGCTGCCGCCGCATATCTTATTTTCCTTATATTTCTGTCCCCTCTTGACCTACTGCCTCCTAATTTGGTACAGATAATCTATGGGTCTCAGAAATTTTTCCCATATAATAACATGTAACCTTGAGGTCAAAGGTCAAAGTCAAATCCTTGTTGCATTTTTCTGCTGACTCAGCAATATTCACATATTTGGCTTATACCTTCTTAATGGTGCCTTGTAGGGGGTCTGGAAGCATGCTCCCCCAGGAAAAATTTGAAATATGCACCCTCATTTCCTGCCCTTTGAACCATTTTAGGCACCATTATAGACATATTCCATGCATATATAATACAACAACATGGCAAAACAGTATAACTTTACAGCCACCGATGGAATAATGCTATATAGTGTTTAGTTCCGCCACCCCCCGCTGCCGCCGCATATCTTATTTTCCTTATATTTCTGTCCCCTCTTGACCTACTGCCTCCTAATTTGGTACAGATAATCTATGGGTCTCAGAAATTTTTCCCATATAATAACATGTAACCTTGAGGTCAAAGGTCAAAGTCAAATCCTTGTTGCATTTTTCTGCTGACTCAGCAATATTCACATATTTGGCTTACACCTTCTTAATGGTGCCTTGTAGGGGGTCTGGAAGCATGCTCCCCCAGGAAAAATTTGAAATATGCACCCTCATTTCCTGCCCTTTGAACCATTTTAGGCACCATTATAGACATATTCCATGCATATATAATACAACAACATGGCAAAACAGTATAACTTTACAGCCACCGATGGAATAATGCTATATAGTGTTTAGTTCCGCCACCCCCCGCTGCCGCCGCATATCTTATTTTCCTTATATTTCTGTCCCCTCTTGACCTACTGCCTCCTAATTTGGTACAGATAATCTATGGGTCTCAGAAATTTTTCCCATATAATAACATGTAACCTTGAGGTCAAAGGTCAAAGTCAAATCCTTGTTGCATTTTTCTGCTGACTCAGCAATATTCACATATTTGGCTTACACCTTCTTGATGGTGCCTTGTAGGACCAAGGTTACTAGTAAATATTAATAGGAAAGTATCCATGGGCTTTCTGTTTGTATGGTTTATTTTAAACCTGAGTAACCTTGAAAGGTCAAACTGCATACATTCCTGTTGATTACTGTGTCAGTCAATGGGCATTGCAATCCTAATTCACATTTTCAAACTTCTTCTCCAAAACAATTGACCATGTTCACTTCAAACTTGATGGGGATTTACATTAGGGTGGTATCTACCCACAGTGTTTAAATGGCCATGCTATAGTTGGATTTGTAATATTTCTTTTTTTCTTTTTTCTTTTTTTTTTGGGGGGTGGGGTGGGGGTAATTTTTGCATTCCTATTGATTACCATGTAAGTCAATGGGGTCTGCAGTGGTAGTTCAATGGGGTCTGCAGTGGTAGTTCACATTCTGACTTCTTCAAAACCTTAAGCCTGATTCACTTGAAACTTTTCGTACAGATACTCCATAGATTTTAGGATTTTTTTTTTCATATGTTTGGGATGACACTCAGGTCATAGGTCAAGGTCACAATGCCTTGCAAAATAAAATGGTTTACCTGCCACATCTTCAAATGGGTATGATTGAAGTCCATCAAACTTGGTCCTCATGTACCCATGAGAGACTTCCCTTAAATTTGCCCAGAGGTGACTTTGAGATCAAAGGTCAAGGTCAAACTTTTTGCATAAGAATGGTGGCCCTCTTAGAGGGGTGGCCTCAGGTGGGTGGTGCCTGATCGGGGGATGCATAATGTTTTTTGCAAGAAAAACTCGCTTCTAGTTTTACAAAAAGCGGAAGACATTTTATAAAAAGTGGGAGACTTTGTAAAAAAAGTACAAATAAGTGGGAGATTTCCTGCCAAGGCAGGAGACTTGGAAGCTCTTTCAACCTTAGCTATTTGCCAAGGACCACAGGAACAGATGAAGGTCATGTCGTCCCTCAGTCATGCTATTTGTATGATCACCAAGCATTGTGTCCATTCATAAGATCTCATGCATATGCGTCAACTGGTCTTTATTTTATATGACACCTTGTCCATTTGCATCTCTATGTCACTTTGTTTCTCTCCCAACTTGGCCACAAAGTGTCTCATTCTTTTATCAACTCTTGTGTGAAATGTGTTGCCTGAACTTCAGCCTAACAGCTTGAGTCAAGGGCAATCCTTGATCCATGGATGTGCCTGCAGTTCCTGCTGAGCGAGGAGTCAAGTCTTAAGATAACTATGGACCAAACAGATTTGAGTAGACACAACAATTAAGGTGTTTATATGGTACCTTTACCCTACCTGTGTATGGACCAAATAGTTTGTCATTCAAGTACAACGTATAACACACATTTTACGCACAATGTCTGGTTTGTTTTGCTGTACAGTCTTTCTGGGTAAAAGCTTGTTCCAGGGCAACTGGATCTAACATACCACTGACTTCAGCCTTATAATGTGATCACTTGAATGAAAGCCCTCATGTGGAATCAGAATATGAAATTCTCATGTAATTTGGCTGTGCATTGTGTACCAGAAAGTCAGTCCCAGATAAGAAATTAGAAAATTAGATGAGTTGAATTTGTTGGCGGTGTGTTCATGTACTGAAGCTGTTGATTGAGTCCTGTTTACTGTGAGAGATCTATTTCCCAAGACTTACAAGTAGCAGGCAAGCTGTCGCCCAGCAATGGTGGACAGGATTTCAGTGAAGACTGATTGAAGCTGGTGACCTTTGAGATAAAGGAGTGCTTGTATTGCCACATCAGATAAAGTCAGCACCTGGACTTGTGCGCTGTGTCCTACCACTTTATAGCCAGTCCTCATCAAATTTGCCATTGTGTGTTGTTACAAGGAATGCTGCTTTGATGCCTGACTCAGGAGCAGAGTTTTATTTTGCATCCATCTATGATACTTTATAGGCATTGATGTAGATGGGTTTTATCCATTATCACAAGAGTTCATACAGCGGAATGTTATTTTTATTCTGCATGGAAAGAATAAATGTCAAAAGTCCAAAGTCAAACAGCTTGGGTGTGTATTAGCGTAGCTTTGACTGGGTGCTTCCGCATGCTTTCATTATCTGCTGCAACCTTTAAAATTGCCTGTGGATGGCTTTTCCACCCAAGTCTCCGTCTGTCTGGCAAATCCATTTGCCACTCAGGTAATGCCAGCAAATCAATAAATGTATTGCAGCCCCTGTATAACCTTATAGGCTGGTAGTTTTATCACACCATCACAGAATGCGTGTGTTACATGTATGAGGTGGTCCTCCATCGGTCCACCATAGGCCATATGTAATGGGTGAACTCTGTCAATAGCCTCCACAAACCAGAGCAACTTGTATCAATGTACTTACAGTCAAGATTGACCCTGCCCTGACCTGTAAACTGTCAGTATTCCCATGGGGTCCTGGTAGTTCAAGGGTCACATAGTGGGGGGGGGGGGCATAATGTAGCATAATGGTCAATAACGTTGCTGGGTACAAGACCAGCTGATAGAGTGTCACACAAGTCATGCTGAAAGATACAGGACTGCCTGATACAGTGCTTACTGTCACAGTACATGTAAACTGTCCCAATGGAAGAGAATTATGGGCTCACACAAAGTACAATGTCACAAGTAGTTGCACTCTTGATACTCTATCACAGGAAGTCAGGTTGAAAGGTAAGACTGATACAGTGTTACATGAGGTCAGGCTGTAAGATACAAGATGGATACAGTGTCACAGTAGGTCATGCTAAAAGGTACATGACTGATACAGTGTCACAGTAGGTCATGGTAAAAGGTACATGACTGATACAGTGTCACAGTAGGTCATGCTAAAAGATACTTGACTGATACAGTATAGTGTTTTGATGTGTGTTAGTGTGTGTATATATTGTGCGGCAATGTGTGCCAATATGTGTGAATAGTGTACCAGTGTGTGCATACAGTGTACCAGTGTGTGCATACAGTGTACCAGTGTGTGCCTGGCCAGCATGATGATGTGTATATGTGTGTACCTACATCTGCAAATGGCGCCTTGCCTTCACATGTATGTCACATTGTATGTGTCAGCAGGTATCATGGCAGACACCTCTACTTGACCTCCACACCATATGTAACAAAATGGCCACAGGCAATGTACTGTTTGGCCTTAATGGGGTTCAATGGATGAGCACAAATTTGTTGTCGATTTTCATCACTTTTTTGTGAGTGTTGGCAGCACCAGTTGTTTCTGTGAGAATATGATTCGTATTTTTTAAGCTGCTTATGACGTGATATATTTGTCTGACACCAGATGGCCCCCGCATGATGTGAAAGCTTGAAGTTTGATGCCAGGAAAAAAAACTCAGAATACTCTATGTGGATAACTCTGGTTCACTTTTGGCTAAGTTCTTGTCAAATCATTGGTCACATAAAATGAAGTAGACAATAGAAAGGACAGGAATTATCTGGATATTATTTATCTGTTCAGAAATATTAATTAAAGTCAGTCAAGTGATTATCCTGAAAACGCTATATAACATAATGTTGCATTATAGTAGTGAGAAAACAGGACAATGCTTTCAGCAGAAAATTTAAAGATTCTGTTAACCGTTTCCTCTCAAACTGTGCAAACTGGCTGGTGGTCAGGTGTCGTCTGCTTAAATGTTTTTGACTAATTTCCACATGAATGGAAACCGATTTGACTGAGAATCGTAGACAGATGAGACCTGTCAAAATAACATAACCCATGTTGAGGAAAGCTATTCACAAAGTCTTAATTCAAGGAGGGAAAAGTTTGTTATATATATACACACTCAAAAGTCACAAACTAAAGTGCCCAACCCATGCCAAGGAATGATGTTGACTCAGTTGTAATTCAAAGGGAAAGGGTTAAGATTTAAAAATCAAAGTGAAAGTATTCTGTTTAGTCCTTAAGTGTCTTAAGCATTATTTGATGATGATGATGATGATGATGATGATGATGATGATGATGATGATGATGATGATGATGATGATGATGATGATGATGATGATGATGATGATGATGATGATGATGATGATGATGATGATGATGATGATGATGATGATGATGATGATGATGATGATGATTTAATAAAATAAGTGAATATGAAAAAGGTAGGTTCTATAATCAATGCCCTTTTTAACTTAATAAAAACGTTTGGTATAGTTTACCCATTTCAGGAGTGCATCGAATAATGACGCATTACAAATCAGTGTGAAAATACCAGTTTTGGTTAGTCATCCTAGGGCTTTACCCAGAGGGCCACTGGCTTCCTACAGTAATTGCTCTGTCCATGCAGCCATCTGTCTCATGTTGCACATTGGTTTCCAGATGATAACATGTTAACTATTTCACTTCAGTCTTTGCTGTTGTACATTTTGAAGGGCCTTTAAGTTGGCTTGGTTGGGATCTAAGTGGGTGGCATTGACATATTTTCCAAGGTCACAAAGTTGCTTAATTTATGATGAACTTAAATGATTATGCAGGGAGGGGGGGTGGAACCTCAAGATATCGAGTATTGTGTACTTTACGTCATGCTGCAGCTGAGTGGGAGTTGTCAAAGAAAGAGCCAGTCATTCTGGCCATGGCATGTTGACACTTGACAGTTTTGTTTCTGAATAATTTGAATAATGCAATTCTGATCTGATTTCAGCTGAATGTATTAGAAAATCAGTCAACATTATGGAAGGGTGAATATTTTTTCATTTAAATAAATAAATAAATAAATATATTTGTTTGAACAGGGCAAACTGCCAGCTAACAGGATACATGTAAGTCAGTAGTTGCCTTGGTTGTATCTGTTGATCAATGTATGTGTTCAGCACTGGGTATTTGCTGCAATGCACATGGGATAATCTGCAATTTATTTACTAATCAGTACATGTACCTGGTAAAGCTCATTACCAGGTGTAACAAGTTCATGGTCACAGTAGAGTGTCAGTGTTTACTGTGTGGTGCAAGACTTCCAGAAAAAAGCCTGTAGCTAGAGTGGATAGTTATAAAAGTATATACAATAGTATAAGGTACTCACCATTGAGGATATAAGCTGCTGGCTCCTGTGTTTAACCCTAGAGGCAGGCGTGGGGCTAGGCAGCCATTATGTCAGCACGTTGGTCACATCTTGCCTCTCAGTAGGTACAGATGATTGGGATTTTTGCTGGTGCACAATTGTCATACTCCACAAATTTGATGGATAGTGGGATTCTGGGATCCATTGTGTTAACACTCTGGCATTGCTTGCATATATTTGTCATTGTTGTTTTAATTTGATGAAGGATAACCACAGACCTCCAGACAGAAATGTCTGT
Organism: Hermodice carunculata; assembly: GCA_964020975.1. NCBI lineage: Eukaryota > Metazoa > Annelida > Polychaeta > Eunicida > Amphinomidae > Hermodice > Hermodice carunculata. The sequence goes on from OZ026614.1 coordinate 12,690,690, forward strand.
GGCATAAATAAATGTGTTAAGGGGACTGGGTGAGCCGGCAAAAAGAGGATGTTGGTGGTAGAATTGGGATGCTGCCCAGACTGTCATACTTGTGTACTTCCTGTTAACTCTTGGTCACCCCAGGCACACCTCAACATAGCGCCCGTGTCCAGGTCAGCCGAAATGAAGAAAATACACAGGATTCTTTTTCTATTCTCCGGCCTAGTGAAGCATTTTGCCAAGTTGGGGGGATCACAAAACAAAAATTTTAAAATTTTATATGTATTGTGTGCAATTGCTGAAGATCCATAATATTTAATACATAAATGTCTACAATGGAAAGTTTTGTTACCTCAATGCCATAAGTACCTCAGGTGATAGGAATTATAACAAGGTGTCACTTTGATATGCTGGTGTGCGGCTCATTCTGGGTCAGTTGGGTGAACAATGTGACTGCAAGCAGAATGTTCTGGTTACAGTTTTAATTCGGTAACAGTGTCACTGCTATTATTACCTGTGTCAGTACTATCAGTAACAGTGTCACCACTGTTACTCCTCGTGTCAGTACTATCGGTAACAGTGTCACCACTGTTACTACCTGTGCCAGTACTATCAGTAACAGTGTCACTGCTTTTGTTTCCTGTGTCAGTACTATCAGTACCAGTGTCACTACTGTTACTGCCTGTGCCAGTACTATCAGTAACAGTGTCACTACTGTTACTACCTGTGTCAGTACTATCAGTAACAGTGGCACTACTGTTACTACCTGTGTCAGTACTATCAGTAACAGTGACACTACTGTTACTACCTGTGTCAGTACTATCAGTACCAGTGTCACTACTGTTACTACCTGTGTCAGTACTATCAGTAACAGTATCACAACTGTTACTAAAAACTGTTACCTTGAAAAGAGTAAAAGTCAAATAAAAAACAACAGCCCATTGAAACAGATTCCTGGATTTAATTTAATCATCTTATTTCAAGGATATGGATTTTGAAACTATTTGTCTTAGGACATTTGTGAATATCTAGAGGACACTCAGTTTAAAAAAATCACAGACATTTTTTAAAAGTTTTTGCATATTATTTCAAATTTGAAGTTGACAGTGCAGAGTGGATTGCTGTCTTGCCAAACACTACGCCTTTCTTCATTGGAGCTGTCTGTTTGTCTAACTGCGTTAACACTGTTTCATGATGCCTCCTCCAACCAGAAAGTCAAATAGTAATAAAGACAATTCAGCTAAAGTAACAAGTGATGAAGAAGAATTTATTACTAAGGATCTTATGAGAGAGGCACTAAGAAATCAGGAAATAACTTGCAAAAAATTATTGTCAACTCAAGAAAGTACAACCAAAACATTCCTGGAAAGTTTCATGGATGCCATGAACAAAAGGGTTTATTCTTTGATGCGACAGGTAACCATTAACATGAATGCACTGAAGCACAGTGTGGAATCCAACCAAAAGGACATTGACAATCTGGAATGCAACAGAAATAGCTCTAATGAACAATACAAAGAGATGACAAAACACATGGCCGAAATAAATGAAAGCATCAAGAGTTTGATTGAACAAACAGGTTACCTTGAAAGTCAGTTGAGAAGAAACAGTTTTAAGGTTTGACGGTGTCAAAGAATCGCCTATGGAAATTTGGGAACAGACAGAAATCAAAGTGCAAAGAATAATGGATGAGAAATTGAAATTGAAAGAATCTTGCATTGAAATCGAGAGAGTGCATCGCCCTGGGAAAAACTGCCAATGCCAGTCCCAATCAATGACCTAGAACAATAGCTGTAGCATTCCTAGGGTACACAGACCGTCAATCAATCCTCAAACAAGCGAAACTATTGAAAGACAGTGGCAGCTACATTAATGAAGATTTTTCGAAGAGGGTTGTAAAGAAAAAACAGGATTTGATACCGAGGATGAGAGAGGAGAGAGCCAGAGGCAACATTGTGTATTTGAGCTTTGACCATTTGAAGTATAAGCCCAAACAATAAACTTGCTAAACTATGAAACAAACTGGACCTGGTTAAAGACAAAACTGGTGACAACACTGTAGACTACCCCCTAAGCTTATGCCACACTGGTTATGTGGACCTTGTGAAGACCAGTTAACAAAAATATATTCAATTTAGTTTGCTATGTTTGCAACAAAACTCTTTACACATGTTACTCAAAATATGAAACTGAACCTGATTTATGGTCATGCTGATGTTGTAATGAAAATGTTTTTCCTTTTAGTCATCATGTAAATGATGATGATTTCTATCCTGCAATTTCTGAGTATTGGTGTTATGACTTCATAGTTGACTTTGAACATTTGATTTCCTGATGTAAAAAGCCTTTCGATCTTAATGATGATAATCTTCACCTTCGAAACTACCAACATGATCCTGACATTAATAACTTTAATTCAGTATCTCAGCATCACAACTTGCAGTATAACTATTCTTGAGAAGATTCATTCAACCAAAAGGCTCCTGAAATCAGTGACATGTCTTTCTTACATTTGAATATTCATAGTTCACTGAAGAATTTAGGAGAACTGGATTTATTTCATGAAGATCTAATTAATAAATAAATAAGTTAATGGGTTATTGGAAACATGGTTAAAAGATCATAACAAGGACTTATATAATATCAGTGGTTATAATGCAATTCATAAATGTAGAGAAAATCATCAGGGTGGAGGTGTGACATTATATATTAACCAAAAAACATCTTATTTATAAGATCTCATCTAGAGAGATCTAGTGCTTGTCATAATTTGTATGAATCATTTTTTTATTGACCTTCCTAATTTCAATCATAACAAAACTACTGGTGTACTCATTGGTATGGTATACAGACTTATAAATACAGACATTAATTTATTTAATTAACAAGAGGAAAAAGTACTAGAAATTAAAAAAAAAAAGGGTTGCTATATCATTGATGATTTTAATATTAATATTTTAAATCACAATACCCAGGAGCCAACATCAACCTGTGTTGACAGTGTGTTCTCTAACCGGCTTTTACTTCTCATAAATACACCTATCTGAGTAAATAAAACATCAGCATGTCTTATCAATAAGATCAACACAAATGCGTATGACATGCAGCTTGATAACTTGAACAATATTTTTTATACAGATATCTACGTCCATTACCCTATTTTTTATATCACTTCCAGTTTCCTTATTTAGAATGTTGTCAGTGACTGTCTGCAAAATGGTACCAGAGCATTGCTCATAAATTGAAATTTTTTGCACAAATGGGCATTGCTTGCTAGATAACTTGGTAGGTTTATAGTCATGTTTTGGTTACTATAGTGGCTAAAGCATTGGTTTTGACTAAATGTCCAGCAAGACAATTTGGTGAAGTTATTTAGAAAGCTAATATACACTTGGGATTAATTTTATTGCACTATCACTGCTATGTGAAGAGTCAACTTACACAGTGATGTTGCCATTAGAACACTCAGGATCTGGAGCTACCTGATATAGAACTCCTGTGGAGCGAGATTAGACTTCATAATAACAAATTCTTACTTGGCGTAGTTTACAGACCACCAAATTCTATGGTTTCCTTTTGGAATAAACTTCAGGAAAGTCTTGATTTAGCGAATAGTACAGGTATCAAAAATATTATATTGACTGGCGATTTAAACGCTGATTTTCTGACACAGTCTGGGTTAAAACTTGATCAATTTTCCCGAACAAATTTCTTGACTCTGCATGTACATGGACCTACCCGTATAACCGAACGCTCAGCATCCTGTTTGGATCAGATAATTTCAAATATTCCTAATTATCTACGTGAAATTCGCGTGCTTCCTTCGATATCAAATTGTGACCATTGCGTTGTGGCAGCTAATCTATTATTCCGTAAAAAGAAAGATCCATGTTTCAAACGTCGTATATGGAACTACAGCATAGCAGACTTTAATCATTTTAATACCTATCTTACAGAGGTCGACTGGACTTCTTGTTTCGTGTTTAATGATATCGATGTATGTTGTGATGCCTGGTCTAAATTATTCATGGAAGCTGCTACACGTTGTATTCCCAATAAAGATATTGAAGTTAGACCATCCGACTTACCATGATACAATTCCCGTCTCCGGGCACTCAAGCGTCGTGTCAAAAGACAGTATGACAAGGCAAAGAGTCAAAATTTCGAACCTGCTTTATGGAATGCCTTTTGCCAATTACGTAATCATTATCAAGACCAACTGAAACTTGCTGAGGAAAATTATAATAATAAATTGCGCGCAGATTTAAATAGTTCCAGACGATCGAGTAAATGTTGGTGGCGCACAGTGAAACAATTCATGAATAGAAACCAGTCACAATCCATACCTTCTCTTCTTCACAATAGTGAAAATATTCCAGACAGTTTGTCAAAAGCCGAAATATTTAATGCTTTCTTTCTTGAACAATCTAAAGTTGATTTCTCCTCTGCATCTTTACCTGAAATCACTGATCATCCAGAGTCTACCCTTGAGTCCATAACCATAACGGAAACAGAAGTTCTTGAAACACTCTTAAGTCTTGACACGAGCAAAGCTTCTGGTCCCGATGGAATAAGTGCAAAACTTCTTAAGGAAGCGGCACCTGCTATTTCTCCATCACTCACAAAATTGTTTAATCTTTCGCTGTTGACAAAGAAATTCCCTACAGCTTGGAAACAAGCAAACGTCTCTCCTCTTCATAAAAAAGGCCCTGATAATTTATGCAACAATTATAGGCCAGTGTCATTACTTAGTTGTACCGGAAAAGTATTTGAGAAAATAGTTTTTAAGTATGTTTTCAATTTCTTTCGAGACAATATTGTTATATCTGCCCATCAATCTGGCTTTATGCCGGGAGATTGCACCATTAATCAGTTACTACTACTATACCACGAATTATGTCTAGCTGTGGATCAGCAAAAAGAGGTTCGTGTTATCTTTCTGGACATCAGTAAGGCATTCGATAAAGTTTGGCATTCTGGTCTGCTCCATAAGCTAAGGAAAGCTGGTATTATGGGAGCTCTTTTTGAATGGTTTTCAGACTATTTGCATAACCGTCACCAACGGGTAGTCATCCAAGGCCAGTCGTCTAGTTGGGGTAAAGTCTGTGCAGGCGTTCCGCAAGGCTCAGTTTTAGGACCTTTGATGTTTCTTATCTACATCAATGACATTGTGGACATTGTTCGATCTAACATTAAAATGTTTGCTGATGATACCTCACTCTATCTAACTATTGATAATCCTGTCACTGCGGCTCAAACTATGAATATGGACCTATCTAAAATTGACCAGTGGTCCAAAGATTGGCTAGTCACATTCAATGCCTTGAAAACTGATTCTATGCTTATTTCCAGAAAAAGTAATCCACCTTCTCACCCCCCAATTCTTTTCCAGGGTCATATTTTGCAAGATGTGGCTCATCATAAACATCTTGGAGTGACAATACGTTCTGATTTAAGATGGTCTGACCATATTACTGATATATCAAACAAATCCTCCAAATTAATCAATATCATGAAGAGTTTGAAATTCACTCTAGATAGGAAAACACTGGAAACCATTTATACTTCTTTCATAAGGCCTATTCTGGAATATGGTAGTCAGGTATGGAGTGGCTGTACGGCCCAAGATGAAGAAAAACTAGAATGTATACAATTAAATGCTGCTCGTATTGTCACTGGAGCAATGCATGGGACCAGCACCGCTAAAATATATGAAGAAACTGGATGGTTAACTTTATCCAAACGCAGGGAAATCTCAAAATTGATTCTTATGTACAAATTGGTCCATAACCTTGTACCGGACGCACTATGCTCTATCCTTTCTACCGCTTCTCCTGATACAGGTAATTATACCACACGCCAGCAATTTGATCTTCCTCATTTCCGAGCTCGGACCGACCTTTTTGACAAATCCTTCTTTCCTTCAACTGTTCGGTTATGGAATCAACTACCTCTAGAAATACGGAATTCTGACTCTATTCAAAAGTTTAAATCAAGTATAACTCAACCGGTGATCCGACCTATAAAGTTTGATGAATTGTATAACTTTGGTAATAGATTCCTAGCTGTTCAGCATACACGCCTCCGTTTGGATGCCAGTCAGTTAAATTCACATCTCTTCAAGATTGGTGTTAAGAACACTGCGAAATGTTCATGTGGCTCTCCTAACGAAGATACGTGGCATTATTTTTTTCATTGTTCTAAATACACAATTCCTCGGTCTAACCTACATACTGCTGTATCACAGTATGCTCCCTTTACATTACAAACAGTTCTTTATGGGTCCCCTAACTGTTCTTTTATTGAAAATATTGAAATATTTTCATCCGTTCATGACTTCATCTCCGCCACTCAACGTTTCAACCCCTCTGGTGTTGGCTAATACATTTTTCTATTTTCGTTTTGTTTTTGCTATACGGTACAATCAATTTATCCCCGGTCCAAATTGCAGATAAAATGACATCCTTATACTACCAGTACAATACAACCTTATGCCCCACTGCATGTCTCGTCCGTGCTTGTCCTCTTCTCTCTGTTCCCGTGTGTCTTGTACGTCCTGTAGTGTCCTGTGATCGTCGTCTTCTGCGAGAGGGATTTATATAGGGCCACGCCCTCTTTCCCAATTGCATATAATTTTCATATGTATTATATTGTGTACTTTGTCAAAATAAAATACGTTTAAATAAAATCAACACTCAGGCTGTTGTGAGACGGTGATGTCAGTACAACACTCAGGCTGGTGTGAGACAGTGATGTCAGTACAACATTCAGACGTGTGTGAGACAAAGAGATGTCATTACAATACTCAGACTGGTGTGAGACAAAGTGCTGTCATTACAATACTCACACTGATATGAGACAAAGTGCTGTCATTACAATACTCAGGCTGACATGAGATAAAGTGATGTCATTACAATACTCAGGCTGATATGAAATAAAGTGCTATCATTACAATACTCAGGCTGACATGAGACAAAGTGCTGTCATTACAATACTCAGGCTGACATGAGACAAAGTGCTGTCATTACAATACTCAGGCTGACATGAGACAAAGTGCTGTCATTACAATACTCAGGCTGACATGAGATAAAGTAATGTTGCTGTTACAACACTCAGGCTGGCATCACAGTACATGTGTGTCATGTTACATGTGGAGTTTGTCTCCTGGTGATTCTTCGTGACAGAGCACTGCACATGACATTTGTTGCAGACTCACTTTTGTGACAAGCAAAGTGAAGCAGATAGGACACATTTTTACAGTTGACAGGCTCTCAGAATTTGCTTGCAAACAGAGATCATGCTTTAAAATCTAGTGAATGTGCTGCCACTTTGTACATGGAATATACATGGTCCATTTTAACAATTATGCATACTGTGGGTATCAGTAAACCATCATCTGTGGCCTCGTCTTTCTTGAACTTCAACTGAAGAGACTTGATACTGATTTTTTACAGATGGCTGAAAGAGCATGGCCCTAATTTCTTGAAAATAATTTGACTTGGAGATATAGATGCCTTCAGAGGAATTAGATTAAAATCCAGGCGACTGTTACAGCTGGTAGGTGCTGGGATGCTATCCATACTCGGCAAATGCTAGAGCATAACCAAAGGGATGGGAAATGAGAACATCACATGTGCCGGGAGAGAATGCTCGCTGTCATCTTCTTGGAGAGCAATTATTGTCTTCGCAGGATGACTCAGACAACAAGAAATTTGCAAGCACCAATTGAGACTTAGTTCCTTGGCCTAGATTGCCTCCATTATGTGAAATAGAAGTCCCCACTAATCATGACAGGAGATTGACTGCCATTAACTATGGATTTAAAGGAGATGGGTCAAAGGAACCTAAAGAGATAAAGTTTATTACTATGTTCATCCCAATAAGGGCACATGCCCTAATTAGGGCACCCCCCCCATTTTTTTGTCAGAAAAGAAACCTGGGTTTTCATAGATATAAGTCAATTTTCAGTCTCAATTCTAGTCCATTACCTGTTTTTTAGGTATATTTTCCAATTAGATTTTCCTGAGGGCACTGTGCGCTTATTGGAATCAATACGGTATGTTAGTTTTTCATTTCCATATTTTATGCCCATAATGATAAGCAATCCTCAAAGTACAAGTGTTTATTTCTTATGCTTACCCAGGACTGTCATCCAAAACTGACAAAAATGTGCCATTATAAAGTAATTATGGCTATGTGTGAAGCATATGGCATTGCAGACATCAGATACCATGACAATGGGTATGTCTGAGGCTCATGATGATTTGTCTGCTGAGTAAACCTGTGACCTGATAACATGAATATGGGTATGTCTGAGGCTCGTGATGATTTGTCTACTGAGTAAACCTGTACCCGCAAGTGTCTGGAGTTGCTTGAGGGAATGGCAATGATTTGAATGTCTGTGGAATCTTGTGAAGGAACCTCAAGATTAAAAAAACAAAAAAAAACAAAACAAAAAACGGTTGATTGTGCAACCATATGTGGTCTTAAATCTGGTTACACTGTTGTGGTATGATGTGTTATTTGACATGGCCATGTCCTGGACTCATAGTGACATGTCATGAGTACAGAATTGTAATGTCTCAGGCTTGTACATTGTAATGACATGGAGTTCTGACACGCCATGGTTATAATGTCTGAGGCTTAGGCTTGTAATGACAGGCTGTCATGACACACTATGGTTATAATGTCATGATGTCTGAGGTTCAGGCTTATAATGACAGGGTGTCATGACACACCATGGTTATATTTTCATGATGTCTGAGGCTTATAATGACATCATATCATGACATCACAGTTATGCCATCATGTCTGAGGCTTAGGCTTATAATGACATTGTGTCGTGACATGCCACAGTTATAATGCCATGATGTCTGAGGCTTATACTGACATGATGTCATGACACCACAGTTATAATGCCATGATGTCTGAGGCTTATGATGATATGATGTCATGACACACCATAGTTATAATGCCATGATGTTTGAGGCTTATGATGACATGGTGTCGTAACACACCACAGTTATAATGCCATGATGTCTGAGGCTTATAATGACATGGTGTCATGACACACTACAGTTATGATGCCATGATGTCTGAGGCTTATAATGACATGGTGTCATGACACATGATGGTTATAATGTCATAATATCTGAGGCTTATAATGACATGGTGTCATGACAAACTACAGTTATAATGCCATGATGTCTGAGGCTTAGACACCCGGTATCATAAAATGCCATGGTTGTAATATTTGAGACTGATAGGAATGAACTAGTATAATGACAGCCACTGGTTATGTGTTGGAGGCTCATTAATGACATGGTGTCATGAAGTAGCATGGTTGAACCTGAGAGTCCAAAGTGCAGGCATCAAGTGCTATGCCTGTGTTAGAGAATTCTGCTGCCATGACACCACAGAGGTCAGGATTCAGGAGGCCCGTGACTTCAATGTGTTGCCGAATAGTTTAAGGTACAATTTGCCAACTTTTACATAATCAGGGCAGCAGCTGAGCATGGCCAGAATGCACCCTGTAATCCATGTATCATGGACACTCAGTCATTTGTAATATCTGCGATTGTACTCCCATCTCAGTGTAGTTATTGTACCTTACGCGATGCACTTACATCATAGCTACCCAGTAAGTTTTATGCTGTGAGGCAAGGTATATATTGAAGACTATTAACAGCTGAGGTTGAATTTTTTATGATTGATGGTGGGCTTGCATGAGACATTGTTCAATAATACATACATAAAAAGTGCAGACTGACTGCAAAGGAGTTGGGCAGATTCAATCTTTTAACGGAAACAACATCTGACTCCATTGTTGGTGTACATGTATTTAGTATTAAAGTCCCTATATCTGTTACAGATAAAATATGAAAATTAAGATATTTAGGTCTACATGTACATATGAACAATTCATACTCATTGTTGGAAGTAAATAAAAAGTTCAATGGAAAATGTATGCCAATGAGGTGGGGTGGGGGTGGGGTTTGGTTATTTTATTTATTTATTTTTTGTTTGTTTGTTTCGTTTAAAAAACCACATGGCTTATCTAATTAGAACTCGGTGCAATTTTAATCCAGGCACACATTGCATATCTGGATGCTTGTCACCCATTGTCACAGTGCAGGGTCCCTTAAAAGCACTTGCAGTCACTGGGCTTAAAATTTGGCTGAAAGAAGTACATAATGCATCATGTATTTGATAAGACAAAATTTTCTGGTGAATTTATGAGATGTAGAATTCAGATTTCTGTCCATTTTAGTGAAGTCGTCATGTTTTCTAAATCTAGAGAACTAGTCATCGACACAATGAGTTAATAAATAAAACATATGCTGACCCAGGTAACAGGAACTGATGCATGCAACTGTCCAGTCACTGCACTAAACTGATTTAATTTTGGCCTGATGCACATTACCAAACATAGCGCTGTGTGACCTAGGACAACATCCGTGAAGTCTAGTTGTACAAGCTCATACAAGAAACATACATGTATTTTTGTGAGTGAAATTGCCAGTTGGCCCGATATTGAGAGAGGCAGGACTGAGGGCTACTTCCTTCCTGTGCTGGTGTTTGTGGGAAGGTGGCTCACCCAGGCCTTGTGGTCAGATTAAGGGATAGAGATGAGGAAGAGGCTGTGGCAATAGGTAATAAGTGATCTAAAGTGTAGCATACCGGAGGCGGCTAACAGGTAGCCCATATGCAGTGCCAGGCAGTGTACCACACAGACCTAGTCCCCCGCTATCATGCGACAGGTGGCCAGAAGACTGGCTTTCTGGGTGAGTTATTTACTCTTGTTCTTCTTGCAAGGATCTGACATTGAGGACCGTGCGGTGCGTGTGTCCCCTGACCAGTGGGGAAATAGGTTTTTGTGAGGTGGAACTTTGACACAAAATAAGAGCTTTCAGCCTCTGAAAATGATATTTTGAAAGGGGCATCGCCAAGTCGCTAGCATGCTATAGTCATAGTGGCAGAGGCTAAGTTTTTGTTTTGCTTTCACCTGACCAAACAAGAGAGAGATTTTGAGGTTTGGAAACAGAGTGATCCTGTCCATATGGTATGTGTCTGTGTTCTGTGCTGGCACATGGACAAACTGTAGACATGTACAGTACATCCTCCTGACACAGACCACTGCAGTGAAATACCACTGTCTTAAGGGACCATAATGATCATATCGCTGGCCTCTATCTCTGCACAGTTGATACCTCTAGTCAGAGATTGATCAGGCAGTGATATTAACCCCCGTTCTGCAGGTGGTCTGTGTTAGGAGAGACCACAGTGGAGACAGACTGTGAATACCATAAGGCTGTTATAATACACAGAACACTATAAGTGCTAAATTCTTGCATGTTGTATAGCTATACTAATTAATATAAAGCCCACCCTACATTCTTACATGTATTATATACATGTACATGTACTGTGACACTGATATATAACCCATTCTGTTCACATGCATGCATGTGTACCTGTACTGATCTGATCATATACAGCACATTCTGTGCTGTCATGTCACATACATGTGTGATGTATGGCTATGCAAACATACAGACCTGATGCACACCTATTGTGATGTACAACCCAGTCTGTATTGTCACATCGTATGTCATCTCTGTGACATATGGCTTAATCAATGTACAGCCCACCCTGTGTGTATACTTACATTGTATGCTCATACTTAAATACAGCCCCAGTCCCTATCATTACATCACATACAGGTGCGCGTGCATGTGTGTGTGTGTGTGTGTGTGTGTGTGTGTACAGTCCTCCTAAACTCGTGTGTGTGTGTGTGTGTGTGTGTGTGTGCGTGCGTGCGTGCGTGCGTGCGTGTCTATACACAGTCCTGCTAAACTCATACATGAACATTTCTGGCAGTCCACAGTATTAAAAACTCATACACAGGTGATATACAGCATAGCTGCTGTGAGGCAGTGTGACCTCAGCAGCTCAGACCTGAAAAAAAACAAAAACAAAAAAAAAAAACAAAAAAAAAAAACGATGAATCAACAGCACCACTGCACTGGCTACCTATTTATTTCCTCATGGACCGGATTAGGGCCATCATTTCAATGTCGTGCTTAGTAGCAGGTACAGGCTTCAGGTAAACACCTAGGGTCATGTTTGTTTGTAGGGAAACTATTTCAAAGATATTTCAAGCTTGAATACACAAAATGTTTATTTTAAAATGCTCTAGTTTCATCGCTGCTCATAAAATGTGTGTGGGTGGGGGGGGGTGTACATTACCTGAAATTTCCGTGGCCTGTAATCTTTAGTCTGCTGGATGCGCCTTCTCATGGTTTTGTGTGGCTTCTGTTCCTTTCTTAATTAATTAGCAATGTTCATTAAACATCAGCGGACCTTCTTTGGCTTGTGTGTCTGAAAGTGGTGCAGCAAGCCATCTGAACTGTTTGTGGCAGATAGCCCCCGCATGGAAGGTATTTTGTATTGTTGTTTTGTGTACCAAGTCTCCTCTGTCATTTATTGATTTTAAAAAGTGTCTATCGCAGCAATATTTACTTTGGTATGTTGTAAGTAGAAGTCGCAGGCTACACGTATTATAGACGTTCCTGTCATGAGACGTCATTTCACAGATTTCCAAGTCCTAAAATTCCCATGTTAATCTACCGGGCATGAGAGACTACTTGTCTATTAAGACCCTTTTTTGTTGTTGTTGCAATAGCAGTGGTCTCTGGTGACAATGCCCACTGTACACTGTATTGCCATTGATGCTGTGACTGACACATAACATGTGTATGTTGGTGTGGATCCCCAAATGCTGAGTGCCTGAGTGAAGTTATTGAGTGACGTGGTATTGTTGTGGTGCATTTGTGGTGTGGGATATATTAATGTGGTATGTTTGTGTTGCATGTGTGGTATAGGATATATGAATGTGGTACCTTTTTTAAATCAGCCCACAAGGGTGGATTTCAAAGTAATCTTAAGATTACACATAGGACCTTCATTACTTTGAGGGGGTGATAGGTTATGATGCTGGCCCGAGTATCTGATGTCAAAATGAGTTGCCACATCCAATGATCTGAAAAGATGCTGATAGTTTCTTGCATATATGTGTGGTATGGGGTATATTGATGTACTCCTGTGTTGCATGTGTGGTATGGGGTATATTGATGTACTCCTGTGTTGCATGTGTGGTGTGGGATGTATTGATATACTCCTGTTTTATGTGTGTGGTGTGGGATATATTGATGTATTCCTGTGTTGCATGCATGGTGTGGGATAAATTGATGTACTCCTGTGTTATGTGTGTGGTGTGAGATATGTTGATGTGCTCCTGTGTTATGTGTGTGGTGTGGGATATAGTGATGTACTCCTGTGTCGCATGTATGGTGTGGGATGTATTGATATACTCCTGTGTTATGTGTGTGGTGTGGGATATATTGATGTACTCCTGTTGCATGTGTGGTTTGGGATAAATTGACAATGTTCCCAAGACACTGAGAATATACTATGTTAGTGACTGGTTGGTATGGTATCCTGACATGGGGTACAGTGATACCCTGACACGGGTGGATAAATACCAGGGTATATGTACAGATGTGTTGCTGTTGACTGTGAAATGGTACCATGTTGAGGTGTCTCTGTCACTTGCTTTAATCAACATGAACCATATTATATTAATCATAAATTATGATGACCATAGGCAGTTGCAGTCAATTATCATGGTGCTGTGCCCCTCTCCCCCCTCCCCCCCCCCCCTTTTTTTCAGTGGACAGATCATGATTGTTTATTTTGAAAGGAACTGATTTTCTGAAATATCCCATAGTTTTGTTCAATAATCGTTGGCCTCCCGTGTGTGGTAATCTGCATCACTAGTTATGGCCATGGTACATTTCAAGAGTTACGAAGATCTGGTGGTGTCAACAAGAACGAAAATCTTTCGTCACAATGATAACATATCAGCTACTCCGAGGGAAGATATACAAACTGTTATACCATGTACAACCTGATCTGAAATAATTATGATAATCATACTTGTATATAAGTATTTGAGAGGAGAGGAAACATCCATTGCCAGCTGACTGTGGGAGTGCAGAAACTTGATCTAACTAACAGTTTAATTGAAGTACATGTAATTGCTTATGTTTTCAGGAAAAACGTGACAAGGAAGCTGACCACCATGGCTCATCATTATCAATAGACAGCACATCATCAGACATGAGCTCCATGAGCTCTGACAGCAAGAGGTAAGCCACGTCTGATTCTGTTTCTTCTGCCTGAACCTCATGTATTTGTCACATTCTTCATATGCTGGACCAAAGCTGGGGGGGGGGGGGGAATTGATTTTTGAGTGGGTTTGGAGATGGAGAAGTAATGGTGGTGGTTGTAGGGGTTCCTGGAGCCCCAATCAATACCAAAAGTGCTGCAATGTGACTATTACTTTGTCTGTCACCAGAAACACGCCAAGTTTGCGGAATACAATATACCGCCCCAGGTCAGCATCATTACTTTGTATTCAAGTGAAGAAAATATTGACTGAGTCCTGAGGACACACAGAGAGCCTGTTATCCTTACTGTGGAGTCCATGAAGGACACCTTCAGGTAGAGCATTGGCTTTTACGTCCCTTGTAGGGCTAAATATGGTGTCTCTCCGTTTTCACTGTGTTACCATCAAATACCATCATTTGCATGGTGTTTCCAGTCCCCGTCACAGCCTTATAGTGTGTCGTTAAACACTGGCCATAAAGCCCCTGTAGGTCCTATGGTTTTTTTCTCATCTTGGTGAGTGTAATGAAGTGTGGCAGCTTAAAGTCATAAAAGTGCAGCATTTATCATTGTCTAAGCTGAAAACATGTTATCATAAACACATTTATTTTACCGGGATCACCGTGTAAGTTCACAACAGGTAAATCAGAGGCTCTCCAGGAGCACACAGCAGATTGCTTTGGTCGTGGGGCTTGATGTAGTACAGAGAGAGACACAAACAGTGGAACACATACAGTAGACTGTTGACATGGCACATAGGTAAATGTTGACAGTGTGGCATAATGAATTTGTTTATGTTACAATCTAAAGAAGACCTTTGTACACCTGTGTACCGTTCATTTGGTTTCAGTGACACTGGAGACCAGAGTGTGTGAACTTCTAAGTGTTGACAATACAGATATGGAAGTTTCATTGCTTGAAAAATACTAGCTGTGCATAGGTATTTCATACTAAATTCATTGTCACTGAGATATGCTACAATCTCAAGGTCACATGACTTCATTTGTGAATCGGGCATTGCGTGACATACTAATAGCAGTCAGAGATCACAGCAGTGATCGGGGGGGGGGACGTTTTTTACTTTTTTGATATTTTTATTCATGTTTTTTTTTTTTCTGTCTGTTGACCATCATTTGTCATCAGTCATCCACAATTGACATTTTTGACTTCTCCAAAACCACAACCTGGATCCTCTTCAAACTCTGTGGGGGATGTACCTTGGGCAGATCTCCACCAGTTTTGTTCAAATGGTCATGATCCAGTGATTTTTTTTTATCTTTATGAATTTGTTTATTTCTTTATTTTTTGAAAAAATGTGGGGAAAAATCCTCTGCAAAATCACTTGGCAAATTGCATAGGGACACATCTGGGGATCCCTAGACCTTGATTTGTTCACCAGGTGGTGATGCAGTTTTTCTTTCTATTTTTCAAACAAATTTCTGTGTGTTGTCACTGTTTATGGCTTCTCTAAAACCATACAGCAGATTGTGCAAAAACGTGGTTGAAATTTACCTCATGGAAGGGTAATGCATAGGTGTTCATTAAGTAGTGATGCTGGGGATCTCTGATTTTTGACAATTTTTTTAATTCAGTTACTTGTTTGATGCATTCATTCCTGTTGATCACTGTACTTTAAAAGTAGGGGACAGGGCTAGGTTTCCCAACCCGAACTTTTGAAGAGAGCCAGTGAGTTCTTTTTGACAACAGTGTATGTCATACATTATCTTATCTATGAAGAATGTCTGACTAATGATTGTAATGTGAATGCAGGGTAAGATCAGGTCATTTCTGTTGGAGAACAACCTCCAAATGTCAAATTGGGTAAAATAGTGTCGTTAGCAGATTTTATTGCTGCCATCTCATGGGCATCATGATGTGTAAGAATTATTTTCAAGGTAACTTTGATTGAGAATTCTGGCATTTTGAAGAAACTTGCAAACCACACATATAAAATTTTAGAGGACAAAATTGCCTATGGGTCACAGCATTGTGGGCCTGTCTGTGTGCAAAGCCACAGACACAGGTTTTTCTTCATATTTTGCCTCATTATATGAAATCTATGTCTTGCATGTAAATCTGTGCCACCACTCTTGCTGGAAATTGTCTCATTTGTGTATATAATGCATATATTGGGAAAAATGCCATGATAAAGTCCCCTAGTGGCTATATTTACATAGGCAATTTTGTCACAAATGGCAGAGGTCATTTTGCATGACAATGTAATAAATAACAGGTGATTTTCAGTGAAATTGTTTTTTGTCATTTGCACCAACTTATTTTTTCACTATCTAAAGGAGATTTGTCCTCTGACAAGAAGAATGTAATACATTATAAAATTGTCAATTCTGTGGCTTGGGGCAAGTTGTCTCAGAGCCTAAGCTTGATTAGTAAGGGGCATGTTGTCACAAGTTGTAGAAATAGTTTAAATTACTTTTGGAGGCTGCATAGAACTTTTCATGGTATATGTACTGATGGAGACAGATGAGATGCTAAATGACACACTCTATACACATATTAACATTAGATTATTTCTATACATGTTATGGTAACAGCATGTATGGTGACACAGGGATGGGTTGACTGCAGGCAGTTCTTGGCACACACTTGTCTACATGCCTAGCTCTAGGACTCCTGCGGCCTGATCCAAGAAATCACATTTTCTAGCTATAGCCTACAGCAATGAACAATACAACAAGAGACTTGCTGCTGTCTCTCTAGACACGTCATATTGCATGACATGCCTTATAAACGCAGTACATGGGTGACATGTACTGCACAGGGAACTGCCAGCATGTGGGTTGCAGGTCTTTTACAAAGTTCACATTATCATTTCTTTTGTTGCAAGCTCAGACTAGATAAGGGCCATGTTTCAACATTAATTCTTATTTAATTCCCCACATTGGCAGCAAATGCTGAAGAATTGATTTAGGGTTGCACTGCATGTGTCAAGTGGCAGCTTATGAGATGTATTGCAAGGATGGCAAAATGTTTGTGACAAACCACGGCTGCATTTCAGTGTCATGAATTGCTAATGAAAGAGAGCTCTTTTGGCATGGAGAATGTAAAAGATGGGTACACTTAAGAGGCAACATTTATTACAATGCACTCCATGCTGGGGAATGTTTGAAACACATTTGAGAACTTAATTCCTCCTTCATAAACACAAGTTATAACATGAAGGAGCATTTTGCCTATTGCATGCTAAGCTGATCTCCTCCTATGTACTCATTTTAGTTTTGTATCTAATTGGAATCGTTCATGCTTGAGTTTGATGATTTATGACTAAGTATGTCCTTAGAAGACCCCGACATCCATGTTTTAACCCTTTCTACTTTAAACTGGTAAAAACTGGCTGGTGGTCAAATGTTGTCTGCTTCAGTGTTTTCAACTAATTTCAACAGTAATGAAAAACAACTTTGACTGAGAATTGTGGATGAGCCATATCAAGCCCCAGGTCAACAACTTTCTTTGGCTAAGTGCCCAACTCACACCAAGGAAAGTTGTTGGCTCAAGTGTCAATTCAAGGGGGAAATGGGTTAAGAGGCTCATATGTTGCCCTCAGGACTGTTTTGGTAGGCTTCTTTGAAGCACATGCCTCCCATGCTGGACTCATACTTTATTTGGATTGTGGTTGTAATCTGTGGAGCTTGGATTGGAAATAGCTGTCTCAACATAGAGGTGTGACATGTTTATACTGCACCATTAATCTCCACTAGAGAATCAAGGGTCTGTCTCTGATTGGTTTGTATGCCTGGAGTCATATGATTGGTTGGAATGGCCCTGATTTTTATTGTGGTGAGACTAATGTAAGACAATGAGACAAGAATTGTATCCCTTTAACTCATATGTGTGCCCATTGTACTGTGCACTGCTTATCTGTAGAGCTGTCACACTGGTCATGTCATGTTACTGTCTACCTTTGGACTGGACACCTTAATGGTTTATTTGTTGCCTTTTTATGTTACTTTACTTGTCAAGAGCACCTACAAACTGCAGTACTTCTGCACATATCAGCTGAGCTTGTATCTGCCAACATGTGCCTCCATTTTGTATGCACAGTACTCCCATTGTGTCATGTCAAGCCAGAGCATCCCTAGTACACCAGACATATACTCTGTAAGAGGGTTGGTCAATCCTGAGGGGGGCAAATGTAATGAAACGCTGTACCTGCTTTTAGGAGAAGTTGCCTTTGTAGAGGATAGGGCCCCTTGGGTGGGAGGGGGGTGGGGTGAGGTGGGGAGTATCACAAGACATGGAGGACAATACTTTCTTTGTCAGCAGCAGCAGAGCCTCCAAGTCTCCCACCTCGGTGGGAGATCTCCTGCTTTTTCATACTTTCTTACAGTCTCGTTGTATTGTTTTGCTGTGTTGTACTTTTTTGCATGGAATATGTCTATGTTGGGGCCTGAAATGGTTCAAAATGTAGGAAATTAAGGTGCAAATTTTTCCCGGAGCAGCATGCTCCCAGACCCCCTTAGCTATGCTTGATGCCTTTGGCGCTCACTCTCCCACTTTTCAATACCTGCAAGAGGGAGATCTCCCACTTTTAACAGAGGCTAGCTTGGAGGCTCTGCAGCAGGTCTCTGACCTGCCAACACACGTCCCTTGAGTATTTACCCTTGCTATGACAGGACAGACTCCATCTTCCTTGTTATAAATTAAACTGTTCCCACTGAAATGGCACCGAAGCACCCAGGATGTAAATTGTTGCCTGCATCAGTCTTTGACATAAATTTATCATAAATTGGAACCGTTTTTGATGAGAATTCTAGATGAGACATATATGTATTATACTATGCACCAGGGAAATCTTCTGGCCCAGTCGCATTCTAACCAGGAAAGTGTTAGTTGTGGAAACCATGAATGGAGAGGACTGGGATTGACAGGGTAGCAGTCATGCCACCCAGACAACTCATTGAGTCGGAGATACTCATCTTTGTGCTGTGTGAGTCAACTCCCTAATCCATTTGGTTTATCAGCACATCCAATCACAACATTAACCCCACTCACCCACAGAACTGTAAAATAAGTGTTTATTATCACAGTGGTTATTATGTATTAATTAATATATCAATATTGGAATGAAATATTTCAAAGTGAGCAAGATCAAACTGAAAGTCACATAGATTTGGAAGTTGTCAGATAATAGGATGCTGGCAATGTGGGGTACAACAGGTTTTGCTGGCGGCTGACTCAGCGGGACCATAGGTTAACAATCCTAGTGCATGTCTTGAATATTTTTCTCCATATGAATTAGGAATGACTTTGATGAGGCTGCCTTGGTGCGGTACACCAGGGTGCCCACTGCCCTGACATGCAGCCAGTCAGGTCCCATCAGGCAGAAGCTATCACGTTGACACAACCATCCACATGTGGTGACTTACCTCTAATACACAAGTGACATGAAACACAGCGCAACATATAAAGATAATCTAATTTGTGCAAGGAGATGCTTTTATCATTGAACTTTCTCATGGACAGATTTTTTCAAAGACTGAAGCATATTACACTTTGTGGCCTATTGGAACCATGAAAGATCTTCCTTTCCCTTGCATCATGTTATTTTTACCTCAGCTGACAAGTCAGGGGAGGTTATAGTAGGGTTCAGCATCTGTTGTCCATACATCCGTCTGTCTGTCCACAATTCAGTTACGATTTCTCCAAAACCATCAGCCAGATTCACTTCAAACTTGGTGGGAATGTACCTTAATTAATTCAACTGGTGGCTCTGCACTCTTTTTTTATTTTTTTTACAAATTTTTTGTGTGTTTTTCTCAATTTTGACTACTTTTACAAAACTGTCATTCTGACCGATAGTTCTGAAACTTGATGAAAATGTAGCTTGTGGGAGGATTAATCAAAGTTGTTCACTAGGTGGTGATACTCTGGATCCCTGATTTTTAATAGGAGTACATATCTAGGTGGGACCCGGGTTGAGATTCTATTTGGGTCTTCTTGACATAATTCTCAAGGGTGAGACCATAGTTGGGATTGTATGTGGGTCATTTTGGCCTAGTTATAAAGGTCTGTGAGTCATTTTTAAATATTTATTAAATTTACTTAGGATAACTGTGGAATCTTGTAACAATACATGGATATGTAGGTAAGTCCTGTGTTAAGAATGCACTTTGTAAGCTGGACACAATTATGACAGTTGCACAAATTAATGCAAAATATTAAAAGCACAGGTGTATTTGTTGCCTGGTTAGCTAGGTCTTTGACTGCCTCACTCCTGTTGTGACTGCTGGGAGAGCAGTGTGTGGCCAGCAGTCAGACATTGGGCACAGCAAAGTTAAAACAGTGACTCCACCAATCACATTTACCAAGTCAGCATCTTGGCTGAGCATACTCACTGAGGCTTGACTTATACTTAGGTTACAGGTTAGCAGATGCAACTTTATCCCTCTAAACATATAAATGTACAATGGTTAATTTTTAAACCATTCAAAAAACTTCCGGCTGTGAGGTTGGCTTATGGAGAGTTTGCCTTTTATTGGTTGTAACAAAGGCTGCACCGTCTTCTTCTTTCTTTCTTTTTTAAGCGTCCGCCCCACGAGGGTACTCTTTATGTTTTTGGGTTGTCTGTCTGTCCGGGTGTTCATCTGGATATCTGTCTGGATTTCCGTCTGTCCAGATGTGTACATTCTCGTTACCATGTTATCTACAGAATGCCTCCTTGTATTTTGCTCAAATTTGGCAATATGCTTATCTTACCTGGAAAGATGAACTGATTAGATTTTGGTGTAACCATATTCTAATTTGACCAAATTGACCCTAATTACATGCCCATTGGAGCAGACCCTTCAGTCAAAGCTTTGCGTTGAAGCTATGTCTAGGGGTTTTTTTAGTTTGTTTGTTTGTTTGTTTTTTTTTTTATTTCAATGAAAGTGGTTTACCAAGATGACTAAAAATTCAAATTTTGATCCTGGTTACCAGGATTGCTTCACAAAATATAAAGTAAAATGGGAGTAGTTTATTCCGTGTATTTATTCATTTTGAAAGCTCAAAATACTCAATGGACTGGGTGATAGTAAAGGATCAGTCAGTTCAGTTCATCCATGATCTCATGGCTTCATTGGGCCTCAGTGAGACTTTTCTTTTGTATTTTGGTCCATTTGTCCTAGTATCAGGCGAGTTCTTTGTTTCTCAGTCTCAGTCTTTCATGTTTGCTGATGTTATTGGACCTGTTCAAGACAAATTGTATTTACTAATGTGGTGCTAAATGTTGACTGTGTCTGATGATGTGTAGGAATCACTCTGTACATTCTATTTTGGGCCAAACAATAAATCATCTTTTTTCTTGTGTTTGATTTGTTTCTTGTATTTTTTTTTCTTTATGTATTTTATTCCTTGATTTCAACCTAACAATTGAATGACCTCAAGCCTTAATCTACCTGTCACTAGCTGTGCTGAGATGGGGACTTGGCTCATTGGAGAGTCAGAGTCCTGTACATTGAGGTACATATACATTTTAAACTCCGAATGGCAATGTGATAAAAGCAAATACCAAACACAAATGACTGAGTTGTGTAAATATGAGGATTGCTTTTTATAGAACTGAAAGGGTCAAGTAAGTCAGCAATGTCCAGTCTCCTATTTAGAACTGAAAGGGTCAAGTAAGGCCGCAGTGTCTTGTCTCCTATGTAGAATTGAAAGGGCCAAGTAAGTCAGCAATCTGCAGTCTCCTATTGAGAACTGAGTGGGTCAAGTAAGGCAGCAGTGTCTAGTCTCCTATGTAGAATTGAAATGGCTAAGCGAGTCAGCAATATGCAGTCTCATGTGTAGAACTGAAAGGGTCAAGTAACTCAACAATGTCCAGTCTCCTGCATGGAATATGGTAGAGCAATAACTCTGCATTCTCTCATTGACCGCCATGTGACGCTGCGGACAGCTTTCATCCGGGTATTCAATAGCGGGTCAACCTGAGTAGCGTCGCATACTATGATGTGTTAACGCATGGTGCAAACTGAGCATTTTTCTTGGTGAATGAAATAACCAAGTGTAACTCATAATCATGATAATGTTGTCATTAATAAATACTTTTTGTAGAAAGTAATGCAATCAAGGAATCAAACCAATACATATTGTTGTGGAGTTATAATCGTATTTGATTTTAATTTAAATTTAACTTTTAACGCTACCTGCCCCCCCACACCCACCCACACACATACAGTAACACTGCAAAAGTTGGGAATTCATCTACAATAACATATTCTGATGAGGTTGTCTACTTGTCTTTATTTTTGACACAAAGACAACACACCCAGCAAATAAAATACAATCGACT
Source organism: Hermodice carunculata (assembly GCA_964020975.1). Classification (NCBI taxonomy): domain Eukaryota; kingdom Metazoa; phylum Annelida; class Polychaeta; order Eunicida; family Amphinomidae; genus Hermodice; species Hermodice carunculata. The sequence continues at coordinate 12,713,185 of OZ026614.1, forward strand.
TCTTACACTGTAAGTTACAGTGTTGCCAACCGTCCCGATGTTCCCGGGAGACTCCCGGAATTTTATGCTTAAAATTCTTGAAAAAGTGTGGATTTCTGACAATTTTGAGTCACCTCCCGGAAATTCATCAATATTTGCCTTCCTTAAATATTAATTTATCAATCTCCCTTAATTTTCCTTTCTATTTCCCGGATTTTAAGTTTGGCAGGTTGGCAACACTGTTCTTAAACCGCAATGACCAATGTTTTATCCTACTCGATCCTCCATTATCGCCCGCGATGAACCTGGTCACATTAAATCCTTGCAACAGGAGTCTTACGAAATCCTCATGCTGTTGAGTCCATATTATGTGCTATGTCGATAATTTGTTATTGTTATTGTTATTTGTTGTTGCCGGTCACCGCGGTTCAAATGGATTTTTTCACTTTTTTAACATAACATACAAACAAATGCATTCATGCTCTGCTATAATACAATCTTATCTTTCGTGTGTGTAAAATTTATTAGCTGATACTATGTGAAAAGGAACATTTTTTGCACTTTGATTGCCGATACGTACAATGTTATCAGTGTATCACAGTGTTTGCAAATCCGCCGAAACCAATGTTCACCCGCAGGCGAGTACCCGGATGAAAGCGATGACTCGCGCCGTGTAGTGGAGGTTTCTGGAAACTTAAGAAACTGCCCTTCCCTATTGAAAAGGTCAAGTAAGGCAGCATTGTCCAGTCTCCTATTTAGAACTGAAAGGGTCAAGCAAGTCAGCAGTGTCCAAACCACTGCCATTAAGAGCAGCTGAACATTAGACAGACAGATTGTGGGATGGTATAATTTCATGGAAGAAATTGTGTATATCTATATGAGCATATATTGATGAAATAGTACACTATTCATGAGGCTGTCAATAGCTTTCCATGAATTGAAAGGTTCAATTTGTTTGATAAGGTCAGTGAATTTGGTTGCAATCCCAGGAACAGGGAGCACTGACAGTTTTGATGTCAACAGGAATAATGAAATGTAACCACTATTTACAGTGTATCTATTATAGCAGAGACTCAATACAATGTGACAGTGCTTATGTAAGTTTGATGTCAACAAGATTAATCAAATATCACCACAATGTATCCATCAGATACTGAATACCACTCCACTGTGGTTATTAATAAAAGGAGATATCACACGTTATCGGGATATATTCTGAAAGCCTGCAGTATAAATCCTGACCGTGTAGCAGGACGGATTGTGGAAATAATCAGTGGGGGTTCAAATCCTGCTGGCGGCTTACTGATATGGTAAATCTTTTTCGGAAATAAAGCAGAGGGAACACTAGTTCTCCATGGCAAAATTCAAAGTCCAGCATTCTGGTCACCGAAAATAGTTCTCATACCAGAGTCATCCACAGGGATTTAACCTGGAAAAACTGCAGAAGAAATCCCTGGCAGTGACAAAAGAGGCATGGTTTAAAGTTTGAAGACAGACCAGGTACACTTCTATAACAGGCTCTCGTTTAAAAGGAGGAAGGTTTACATGGGGGAGATACATACATTGTAAGCTGGTGCAGACTGATTCAAGTCTGCCTTTACGATGGTACTTGCTGAAAAGGCCTGCTCCTATCAGTCACACTGTGTCAAGATGAGAGGACACATTGACTGTACATATATGTATTTCATTGTTATTTATTTTGACCGTAAGGCCACGTCCCCTCAGAGTCCACATCTTAAGACTGTTCTCTGAGGACACATTGACTCTACTTTATTGTTAATTTACCCTCACTTTGAGCCTGCCAGTGTAAGACAGAGTCATTGGTAGCAGGCTTGGTCATAAAGAGCACTTACCAGTTACCAATGGTATGAGTGGGAATGGTTCATCATTGTAGCGAGAGATTCGTGTGACTTACAGGCCTACTTTGCTGCTTGGCATCTTCTTTGAGAATCACAACATGTTTTATTTTTCATTGGGTCCACAACTTTGACAAATATTCAACTGTGAGCACTACATGATTTGGGCCAAAATATTATCAGGCTATATCAGCTTTTTTATGTTATTCCATTAAAGAAGCATTTCATGGGTGATCAGTTAACAGATTGGGCCACACCATTGTCATGCCATGGCAGTATTATACTGGAGTGTAGTAATCTGTCAGAACACAGGTCTGACAGGTAGACAGAGTGGTAGAGGTCTGACAGGTAGCCAGAGTGGTAGAGGTCTGATAGGTAAACAAAGTGGTAGAGGTCTGACAGGTAGACAGAGTGGTCGAGGTCTGATAGGTAAACAGAGTGGTAGAGGTCTGACAGGTAAACAGAGTGGTAGAGGTCTGATAGGTAGACAGAGTGGTAGAGGTCTGATAGGTAAACAGAGTGGTAGAGGTCTGATAGGTAAACAAAGTGGTAGAGGTCTGATAGGTAAACAGAGTGGTAGAGGTCTGATAGGTAAACAGAGTGGTAGAGGTCTGATAGGTAAACAAAGTGGTAGAGGTCTGACAGGTAAACAGAGTGGTAACTTGGCTATTTTCATATGCTCTTATGGACTGGTGCTCTCACAGTGTTGTACATACATTGCTTTCCAATGATCATTTAAATGGGACAAACAGGTCTCAGTGCTGTATAGCAGATACAATGGTGGTTTCAGCTCTGATTACATCATCAATGTACTGTACCAATTCAAGGTACAAGGTACTTCCTTCTGCCTAAACTATTGATTTTTTTGAAAACATGAAAATACTTCCTTGAGATACAAACAGCGGTGGAACCTGTCAGCTATGTATTGGTATGTGCACCATCATAGGCACTGTTGATTATGCTGGATCAGATATTAGTTAATGATTCTGGTTGTCATGGTGATAGGTATTCCTTGTATATTACAGATAAAATGCATTACAAGTCCATGTAGACCACAGCTGCTATGATGGCTCAGACAATTACTTCTGCCTGTGTCAATGGCTCCTACCTTTTTTAAATGTCACTCTGTTCAGTTCACATAATTGGTTTTTGGTGAACACAGTCTGTCGTGAGGTAGTAATGTGAGGTAATTCACAGTTGTTCATGTGAGCAGTCATTGCCTGCTGCATTGCCTGGTAAGTCATGCTGCAGCATGGGTAGCATGACTTGCCAGGCAATGCAAAATCCACAGAGTTGGCACAATGTATATTGGCACTTAATAAAAACTCTGTTAATGAGAGATTTTAATATTGTGACCCTTTAATGCCAAAATGGACGTTGAGTCAACAAGTTTCCTGTTTTCTTCAGAAATACAGACATACAGGTACTTCATGAAAGATCTTTTTGTAAACATGGAATTCGAATGCAAAATTGTCATACTAACTCATTCCACCCTAATGATGCTTTTTCCCACTAATATCTAAATGTCATCTGCTAATTGTATTTTACTAATGTAGGAATTATTTTTCAAAATTTTGGATGAAACTTGCCTGGAAGATCATTCCAAACACTGTGCCCATGGTCAACAGCTTTCCTTGGTGTGCTGTGGGTGCACCAAGGAAAGCTGTTGACTCGGTATTCTATCAGAGTGGAATGAGTTAATTCAGATGAGCACAACTTTTGTTGTGATTAACCATCAGAGAGTTCAATGTCATCTAACCCCTTCCTGCTCAAATCACTTTAAATAACACTTGGATTTGAAATGTCATCTGCTACAATGTTCAAATGCATTCACCCAGCATCAAGGGAAGATGAAAACTTTTTTTTTCTTTCTTCCTTTTTTTTGGAGAGGGTTAATTCCAATTAAATGTGCTCAAGATTCTATCCCTTTGATTGAATGAGTTTATGGCAGACTGAGATCCTGTTTACTTCCCTTCTTGTACCGGTGCCTCTGGATTAGGACTAAGAGGGTTTCAAACACCAGAACACTTTGTTATTGGGTGAGACTATGGCCATGGCTTTTGTCTTGATTCGCAACAGGTCTAAAGAGAAAATGGCAAATGTATTCAACAATGCTCTCCACCCCAATGCCTTGCATGAAGGTCCCATTGTCCAGTATGTGCGTCCATGTATTATGTGGTTTCAGTGGGAGAGAAATGAATAACAGTAGTAACAAAGGTCTCCATCATATTGTGTCTGATACAAATCATTAAAGTCCAATATCCCTTTGTTAATTAAACACTAAAGTTAGTCACATGACCTTTCCATGCACCCACTAATCCACCTTTCTCCATAATTAGTACATTGACTGCTAAGGAATGCAGGAAGGAATTCCTGGTGAAGTGTCGACACGGAAATGACCAGCTGGTGCCCTTGGAGGTTGGTTTAAAATATTTTGTCTACAATTTCATAATTTGTTAAACAAGTCAGAAGTCAGCCGGTTTTCATCACACTCTCAGTTTTGATGTCTGCTACAGAATCATCCAGATAATTTATGTATTTATTTCCTGTGTGTGCAGGTTGAAGTTTTGGGTTGATAGCACTGGTTGTTTGGAGAAAGTACTGTTATGACTGCACCAAGGTGTGAGCAATGTGCATGTCACTGGTAAACTAATGAAGTGCAGACATAAACTCTGTAAGTTTGTCTGTCCAATGATCATGATAGAGGCAGCTACACCTACATTATGATTCTGACCTAAAGGAACCTTATGCTGATGTATCCATATGCAACTTGTTCCTGTAAAAAATGCAGGTCCTTACCTGTATGTTGTAAACACAGTCTGCTTTTTGTCATTGAGATCAACATATAAATAGCTTTGCTGGGTGCTCTGTGGATGCATTGCATCCAGAGTCCATCAAGGAAAGCTATAGACTCAAGCCCTGGACATTGAACTAATTTAGCGGGAAAAACATGCAATGGAAGTTCCACAAGGAAATTATAGGAATATAGCTTTATACACAAGTGTAGAAAGCCTGTGGAAACATTGCTTTTGATTGATATTGTTTTGGAATTACACTTATTACTGTGCTGTGGGCTTTCTTGATCTACACCCCTCTGCCCCCACCCCCACCCCACACACAGAGTTAAAGTGACCCAAAGTACTGTTGGATGTTGGAAATATGGTTGAAAAATAAACATATTTCATGTCTTTGGTAATTATATGCACCTGGTATGAACATGCTGCAGTTTGATGATAGATCTGTGTGCCCTAGGTCTACAGTTGTCTAGTTATAGAATGTAGTAAAGAATGTTAATGATAACACAAAATAGTTAAAGAGATCTGCGGTTGGCAACAAAAGTTGAAGAACCCGACAGTTGACAACAAGAGTTAGAAAGAGCTCTAGCTGACAAGTGCTAGAGAAAGTTGTAGTTGACAACAAGAGTGAGAGATAGCTGTAGCTGATAAGAATTGGAGAAAGCTGTAGTTGACAACAAGAATTAGAGAGGGCTCTAGCTGACAAGTGCTGGAGAAAGTTGTGGTTGACAACAAGAGTTAGAGAAAGTTGTAGTTGACAACAACAGCTGGAGAAAGCTGTAGTTGACAAGAACTAGAAAAGCTGTAGTTGACAACAGGAGCTAGAGAAAGCTGTAACAACAAGATTTAAAGAGAGAGCTGTAGTTGGAAACAGGAGAAGAAACATGTAGTTAACAACAGGAGTTAGAGAAAGCTGTAGTTGACAACAGGAGTTAGAGAAAGCTGTAGTTTACAACAAAAATATGAAAAAGTAATTGACCAAAAGAATTAGAGAGGCCACTTCTCCATGCAATAACTATTATATTTTTATGTTTATTTTTTCCCCTTAACTCATTCCATACCAGTCCCTGATATATCTGTATATTTACCTAGATTTAAGACGACAATTGCACATTTAAATTCTTTATGAAAAGATCATTTTTTCAAGTACCAACATGCCTATAGTCTTAAGTCAGTGGTTCTGGCACTGCCTGACAAGTCATGCTGCAGCTGCCCTTGCAGCAGCTGCAGCATGACTTGTCAGGCAGTGCAAGAGCCACTGACCAAGGCCTGTCACCATAGTATGGAATGAGTTAAGAAAGGCCGCCCCTCTGATCAGGCTTCGTTGCTGGTCCACTGGTGGCTGCCTTACTGGACAGTAATCGCTCTTACTATAAATGTTCTTCTGAGCCAGATTTATGCTCAGACTTTCTCTTTGGCTCAGTGCTTTGCCAATATCTGGACATGGAGAACATACCAGTCAAAATAATGAACTTTTGATGGCAAAAATCAATAGTATCTCTGTGGTTATGTGGTATTTAAACCAATTAAATCAAATAAGGGCTGTCAGTCAGGTGGATTATAGGTAATCCACAAAGTGGATTTCCATGAAGTAAAATTTGTTTACACAGACACAGAGAATGCACTGTCAAATCTGTTGTCATACATTTTAGGCTGAAAGTAGGTTTGGGTTATTCCTGCACATGATCTGTCATCCCAAGGGAACATCGCTGTCTGGTTTGAAAGGTTATTTTTCCATTCCCCACATGTGCAATATCAACTAAGTGTGTGTATATATAGTACACACAAGGTCACTCATATCACTCATCTATCTGCTGCTCAATCCAATATTTAGCCACTCAAGCCCCCAAAGACTCCTGTTTTCCATGTGTATGGTGTCAGACAATCTGCTGTGGGAGGGGAAACAAGAATTATGGTTATGGTGGGTTGGGTGGGTGTGGATGGGGGATAGGGTGGGAAGGTTGTTTGTTCAGGTTTGTTATGAGGATTGGTAAATATTTGTCACTGAGTTGCATGTCAGTGAGCACATTCATGTACACTGTGAGAGAAAAAAAATACATTTCGCGATGCCTTTCCCGGTAGGCTGTTTGTGTTAATAAAAGGTTTTAGTGGGTTGACACGAACCCACCCACCCACCCACCCCTTCAAAAAAGAATGTACAGAATTTACAAATTTAGAAGTCACTCAAAGTGAATCTTGATGAATGGAATCACAGGTATTTTATAAAAGATGAGTAATTGTTTCAGCGCTGATCAAAACAGAAGTCGCGTTTCATCTGAAGTACAAAAATGATTCCAGATTAAAGTTCTTGTAACAAGAGCTTCCATTCAAGTACTGTGAGGCCTGTCCCCAGAGACCACCCTCAGTGCAACCAAGGTGTGGTCTTAAAAGGCAGGTGGTCTGTCATGACTGGTAGATTAACATGGGAAGCATAGGACTTAGGAATCTGTCAGGTGGTCTCTCATGAGAGGGTGGTCACTCAAGACAGGGCCACTGTAACAGCATTCCTGTATATCCAGAGACTACAGGAATGCTCCAGGTCAACAGCTTTCCTTGACAACATGGCATGATTCGTCTGAAACAGAACACAAAGGCCTTGACACCTCCTCCAACTAAGTCCTGACAGGGCTTTGTCAAATCCACGTACATGTATCTGTAGCATAAGTAACTTGGTGGTTGTACCACTGCCACCTACTGTATCCATGTACATGTATCTGTACCATACTTAACTCTGTGGTTGTACCACTGCCACCTACTGTATCCATGTACATGTATCTATTGCTCAAGTAACTTAATGGTTGCACCATTGCCACCTACTGTATCCATGTACATATATCTGTAGGAAAATTAACTTAATGGTTGTACCACTGCCACCAACTGTATCCATGTACATATATCTGTAGCATAATTAACTTGGTGGTTGTACCACTGCCGCCTACTGTATCCATGTAAATGTATTTGTAGCATACTTAACTGTGTGGTTGTACCACTGCCACCTACTGTATCCATGTACATGTATCTATTGCTTGAGTAACTTGATGGTTGTACCACTGCCACCTACTGTATCCATGTACATGTATCTGTAGCATAATAAACATTGGTGATTATACCACTGCCACCTACTGTATTGATGAGCTGAAGTTCTGGAGGCCTCTAGTATGTACTGAGATGTGTAATGGAATCTTGACTATTGATCAGTCTGATAAGACAACCCTGCCAGAAAGGAACATTTGCATTGCGAAGGCAACAAATATGGAAGGAACATTTTTGTTGGACTGTGTGTAATTCATTTTACCTGATGAAAACAGGCTAGCCTCATGTGTTTAATCTGCTCAGCCTTTATCACCTCCAGCAGCAAATCCACACAAAGTTTTAACTGATGTATAAGTACTGTATGTATATTACCCTATTGCCACTGCTTTTAGCCTTCCATCAACAATTTGCACTTTGAATATACATGTACTGTAATTACATTTTTTTATCAGGTTCTAATTTTGTCAATTTTTACATTTTGGATCTTTTACTGAAACTTGAAATTCACTATTTTTGTTATAATTCCTGTCCATGTCATGTTAAAAATCTTTTTCATCCAACTCCTATTTTGTCAGGTTTTAAGCATTAATGGCAGAATAAGCAAAAATAAAACACAGTGAAATTAAATTAATTCACATTATTTGTGTCAACACTGGTAAAATATTTGCCTTCAAAGCAGACCTAAAGCTCCATGCTATATCTACTGCACTGAACTTGGTGTGCTTTGGAGGCAAGTAAAATATGTAGGTCATATCAATGAAGCAAAGGAACCATGGCAGCCATATGGTAGAAAGGAAAGGAAGTCTCTCTGGGTGCTGGTGAGAGCATTGATCAGGTTCATGAGGTGTGGCTGTGAGGCAGGGGGATACATTCATTCATGATCCTCAGCATTGATGAGGTTCATGAGGTGTGGCTGTGAGGCATGGGGGTACATTCATTCATGAACCTCAGCATTGATCAGGTTCATGAGGTGTGGCTGTGAGGCAGGGGGATTCATTCATTCATGATACTCAGCATTGATGAGGTTCATGAGGTGTGGCTGTGAGGCAGAGGGATACATTCATTCATGATCCTCAGCATTGATCAGGTTCATGAGGTATGGCTGTGAGGCAGGGGGATACATTCATTCATGATCCTCAGCATTGATCAGGTTCATGAGGTGTGGCTGTGAGGCAAGGGGATACATGCATTCATGATTCTCTGCTCTGCAACCACGTCTTTGGATCACAGAGACTGGTCTCATAGGCAAGCACACTCACTTTTTGTGTTCTACTGTCAATATCTGAGTATCACTGATACATGCTTAGTCATTGGTCGATACCCAGACAAGATATCCAGTTTCTTGTCTTGGTAAAAGTGGGTGGATGATTGTTGAAAACATCAGTTAATCCAGATTGATGCTCATGAGGCAAGACTATCAAATCTGTACGTCATAATGCAGCCTGTGTGTCAGCCTATCTTGGTAACAGCTGGTCACAGGTTACAGGTGGTCTTTCCTAGCAGAGTGTATCTCCTGGACCAGCCTTAAATACCTGATTTCACTATGCTGGTTGTACACATATACATCTGTGCATATTGTTAGCAATAACTCTCATGTAGAAGACCTTAGCAAGCTCCTCTTGTTCACTGACCCTCGGATACAAAATATGAGTGTATGAGGCTTCTTGGAGTATTGTTCACATTCTGTCCATTATACATCTGCAGCCCAGTGCAAGATTTACCCATAACTTATTGTCTACTTGATTGACAATTTACCTAGGACGTCATGCTTGGTCAGGGAACCTTGGCCAAACAGCATGTTTGATAAGGGAGATTTTCCCACAGTCTCATCCTTGATTAAGGGGAATTTTTTGCTCAATCTCATATTCAATTAAGGAACTTTGACCCACAATATCATGCTTGAACTGCTCGACTCCAAGCTTTATTTTGAGATTTCTACTGAAAATAATACCCTTGAATAGTTGCTGATTGTGGATAGACAAGACAACAAACATTGCCAGCCGAAAGATCAACACAAGTAAAAAAACATTGAAACTTCTGTTAGTAGTATGGTGTCATTTTATGCCATATGACCAAATAAATCAGTGTTTTGAGGAATTCTGTTGGAAACTTGATTTTCAGTTTATGTAAGGCTTAAAATAGGGATCAGAGAGAAAACTGAGGCCATGTGTGTTTTTTCCTTCTTCGTTTCTGCTCTCAGGTTTGTGTTGTTTCGAGTCCTGTGTGACCTTGCTTGCTGCTTCTGTCTGTGCACTGTACTAAATGTCAGTTCATGAATTCACTGGAGACAGTCTGAAGGCGTACGCAGATGATCACAATTAATGAGCTGTAATCAGGTGTATATAGTGGAGTCCTGACCAGGCTTTGACAAAGACATGGCTAATCACCAACCTTGTCAAGCTTTGTCATTCTCATAAGTAACAACTTAAAAAGTAATATTGACAATATTGACTGCCACAACATGGGCACAGGTATGAGAAATGGACAGGTGAGCTGGAGTTGAAGAGAAAAGCTTCACCTGGCATTTATTGAACACATCATTATTAGGGATGGTTCAAGATTACCATCATTTTTGAATTAGTACTTAGGGTACTAAATTTCATGACCCCCCCCCCCTCCGTCCAAATTAGTACTTTATAAATGATTTTACCAAAACATCACAGGAAAATTGCATACAGCCCAAAAATTGACCATCATTTTCCATATTCTGTGAAAGTGTATGGACCCATTTAACCCCCTTCCCTCCTTGTGTACTGTAAGTACTAATTCAAAAGTGATGAAAAAGTTGAACTATCCCTTAGCTATATGCAAAAAAAGGTACAGCGGTAACCCAAATTAAACAAAATGGATATTAACCCCATCTTACTGACATTTTGACAAGAAGTGTGTGGTATCTGTAGCAGGGAGCTACACCTCATGGGGTCAATCCAGGAATTTGGAAAGAGGAAAAATGGCCAAACTGGTAGAAGGGAAAGGGGTTTGTCACAGAAAAGTTAGGTGTGGAATTGTAAATTTTAAACTGAATTGTATCCAATTCATTTCATTAATTTTGATAAATGTCATAAGATATGTGCAGTGAAAGACAACAAATTTAGGATAGTCTGCTTTAATACTTTAATGTCTGTATTGTTGGATCACATTGCCTCGTATTAATTGGAAAGGTTACCCCCTCTTAATATAAAAAGCTTGGTCAGAGTTTGGTTAGCGTAGTTATTATAACCATTTATTTTAGATTATAAGGATAAGTAAAGAAAAAAGCAGAGAAATCAGCATACAGTTGGGCATATGAAAACTTCAAATACCTTAAAAGCTTATAGCCATAGCTGTAGCTATAGCTATAGCTGTAGCTATAGCTATAGCTATAGCTATAGCTATAGCTATCGTGGTGAGACTCCCACCACCACAGCCACTATAACTATAAGCAAAACATGTTTACCCATTTTTCCATTGGTTGACAAATCAATATTCACCCACATGGTGTTGGCTTACTAATATGTGCTCATTCTGTGGTTATGTAGATTGTTATGTACTGGTAGTGTACATGCCCAGGGCAACTTGACTGATCCAACTGCAGCATGTATATGTCATGATACCAGCACTAGGACAGGTAAAACGGTAATTAATTTTAAAATCACATGGCTGTTTGTTGAATGCAAATGTGATTAACTTTGTTAATGTGTGTGATATGTCAGATTGTAAATACAGAGACAGAAACGCCATGTCCTCACTGCCACTTCCATTTCAGCTCATTCTTGCAAGGCTTAGCGCAGAATACATTTGAATCTGCTAATCAGCGGCACATAGAGTCTTTGACCAGACCTGGCATGGCCTTTCTGTTCCCCAGTGTCCATACCTGCCAGAATGAACACCTTCCAGTTCAAAAATGAGGTGAATTGAGAGCATGAATTCAACATTATCACCATTTTCTGTGACCAATTTACTTCATGTAGTTACTTTGCTTACTACATTGCGCGCTGTTGCCGAGCTATGGCATTTCCACATTTGACTTATCTATGAAATAGTTCCACTAGCCCTGTGTCTGTGATCAGCACAGTGAATATTTGTAGATATTCTGTAATTTCTTTTTTATCATTCCAGAGGGCCTTGTTATAATAAGAGCAAATGTACTTTGCTGCTCACTGTAAAGTTTTTTGCATTAATAAAGGGTCAGACACGTCAGAAAGTAGTCTGACATCATGATGGAGACAGGCAGAATGGGTGTGGCCAGGCATAAGAAGGACACGATGTGATTGGCCAAAATTGTAAAGGGTGAGGGCAGTGAATTGATTGGTGTGTTGTCACTGATATTATCCTTTGGGGCAGTGAATAATAACATATCAAGGATAACACAGCAGCATGGGTGAAAATAATAAACCACATGTCAGCAGGTGATCTTATGTTGCAGTTAAAGTAACAGAATACAGACTTCAGTATCCAAAGAATTGTGGTCACAAAAGCCAGGTGGCCTCTCATGACAGTGGTTTTAAATTACAGATACAACTGGTCTTCTTTTTCGCAATAATGACTGGTCTTGTCAAGGAGGGCAGACAAGATGATTCATTAACAGGAAGATATGATCCTTGTCACATTTGTCCATTGGGAACATTTTTACTTACATGTACGTCATGCAGGAAGACTAACTCAAACCTATAGCCAGGCTGTCTGCCAGCAATTTTTTCATTCTGGTTTTTCCACTGTAAATTATTGTCTACTTGCCAATATCAATTTCAAGGAATAAGGATAGTTTTGCATGAGGAAAAGAATTTGATTCTTTACAAAGAATCAAGTTTCAAATCATGTAGGAAGAGGTTGAAAATAGGCCAGAGTTTTGTTTGAAACTGTAAAAATCTGAATCCAGTCCTTGTTTCAGCCTAAAGATAAGTCAAAAGTGGGAGATCCCAACAAAATGAGAGATTATGTTCTTGTGCTGACTAGAAATATGTGGCTCATGTTAACTATATCAGTGCCTAGTTTTGACAGAGTCTAGAACTTTCCTTGACCTGGACTATTCGTATGGTCAGCGTCTTGACCTGGACCACTTGTATGGTCTCCGCTGTCATGACCTGGGCCACTTGTATGGTCTCCACTCTCTTGACCTGGACCACTTGTATGGTCTCCGCTGTCATGACCTGGACCATTCATGTAGTCTCCACTGTCTTGACCTGGACCATTCGTGTGGTCTCCACTGTCTTGACCTGGACCATTAGTATGGTCTCTGCTGTTTTGACCTGCACCATTTGTATGGTCTCTGCTGTCTTGACCTGGACCATTCATATGGTCTCCACTGTCTTGACCTAGACCATTTGTATGGTCTCTGCTGGCTTGACCTTGACCATTTGTATGGTCTCCACTGTCTCGACCTGGACCATTAGTATGGTCTCCACTGTCTTGACCTGGACCATTCGTGTGGTCTCCACTGTCTTGACCTGGACCATTAGTATGGTCTCTGCTGTTTTGACCTGCACCATTTGTGTGGCCTCCGCTGTCTTGACCTGGACCGTTCATATGGTCTCTGCTGTCTTGACCTAGACCATTTGTATGGTCTCTGCTGGCTTGACCTTGACCATTTGTATGGTCTCCACTGTCTCGACCTGGACCATTAGTATGGTCTCCACTGTCTTGACCTGGACCATTTGTGTGGTCTCTGCTGTCTTGACCTAGACCATTTGTATGGTCTCTGCTGTCTCGACCTGGACCATTAGTATGGTCTCCACTCTCTTGACCTGGACCATTTGTGTGGTCTCTGCTGTCTTGACCTAGACCATTTGTATGGTCTCCACTGTCTTGACCTAGACCATTAGTATGGTCTCCACTGTCTTGACCTACACCATTTGTGTGTTCTCTGCTGTCTTGACCCAGACCATTTGTATGGTCTCTGCTGTCTCGACCTGGACCATTAGTATGGTCTCCACTCTCTTGACCTGGACCATTTGTGTGGTCTCTGCTGTCTTGACCTAGACCATTTGTATGGTCTCTGCTGTCTCGACCAGGACCATTAGTATGGTCTCCACTGTCTTGACCTAGACCATTTGTATGGTCTCCACTGTCTTGACCCAGACCATTTGTATGGTCTCTGCTGTCTTGACCTGGACCATCCGTATGGTCTCCACTGTAACTGTAGGCATGCTGGTACTCTAATGAAATGTCAGTTTACAAGGAATAGGAATTAGGTATCACCTTGTCAGAGCACACTGACTTATGTCAAAATTGACAATGAAAGAGTTAATCATGATGCTAGGCATGTTCATAAAGAGTTAATCATGATGCTAGGCATGTTCATAAAGAGTTAATCATGATGCTAGTTATGTTCAGAAAGAGTTAATCATGATGCAAGGCATGTTCAGAAAGATCAAGTTAATCATGATGTTAGGGATATTCATAAAGAGTTAATCATGATGCTAGGCATGTTCATAATTGTATGCAGTTATCAAGAGTCCATGTTACCCCCCCCCCCCCCTTTATAGAAGACCTCTTAAAGTTACCCTTAATCTGGTGATAAATTCAATGACTGATATGCATGGTGGCATTTTGTTTTCAGTAAACACTTAATGGAGACACAAGTTTACACACTTACAAAAATTAGTAAGCAGCCAATGAGTAAAGTGTAATGGATGATGTGAATAAGAGCTAAGACACAAACTTATAACTGGGTTTCTTAAGGTAATGTCCAACTTACAAGAATGACTTCACTTTTAAGTCAAATATCACAGAAACATGCATCCCTGGCATAACAAACCTATATCTATATAGAACTTTATTTAGTAAGGGTGACTCAGTGTACACTAATCTCCTCTGAGGCACTCAGAATCAAGGTACAGAGTAAGTATACGTAAAGTTGCACAGAAATACAAATATATGGAAATTAGATGTACTTGGAACATCATTAACCTGTGACATATCAATAGGGAGAACTCGTTTTGGAGAAATATCCTAGTGAAAAGGACATTTTAGAGCTGATACCAATTGTCAGTAATTAAGATCCAAAGGTTAACAGGGTACTCTGACTACCATTTTAATATTGAAAGTACATTGTACATGTATTTTGTAAATTTCTGCAAATTGCATTGGGACTAGAACTTCTAAATTTGGACATGTCATAGGCAACACATATGTCTACCAAAATGTCCCCAAATCTCAAAATGAACAAAATTATCCAAAATTGGTTGGACATTGCCTTAAATTAAATTAGTTTTCAGATTATGTCATGGTTGATACTTTCTGTCAGTGCTCAGATTATAGTCATAGGCCACTAAAACCTGGTTACTCCAGACAGATAGTCACAAGAATCACCACAATAACATTATAAAGATATACATACATACATATATATATATATATATATATATATATATATATATTTATATATATATATATATATATATATATATATATATATATATATATATATATATATATACATATATACATATATAATATATATACATATACATATATATACATACATATATATATATATATATAGTATATATATACATACATACATATATATATATATATATATATATATATATATATATATATATATATATACATACATACATACATACATACATACATACATACATACATATATACATATATATATACATATATATATATATATATATATATATATATATATATATATATATATATATATATATATATATATATATATATATATATATATATATATATATATATATATATATATATATATATATATATATATATATATATATATGACACTATCCAAAGTGGATCATTCACTGTATCGGTGGTAATAGAGAAAATGGATCATTCATTCTAGAGGTGGTGAGAGAATATGAATCATTTAAGTGTACATTACAGAGATTATCATAGATAGGCTCTATACACAGTGATGGATTTTTGTCTCTGTTGTCCACAAATCACAGAGCTTATGCGTTCACTCATTTCTGTCTGTCGATCTGCCATTCTGCCAATTTTTGTGAGGTTACCAGGCAGATAATATTGAAAGAGGTAATTTTGTAATGGCTGAGTGGAGCTTGGACATCAATGGCAAAGATAATTAAGCCTCTAGATCAAACTTGCACTTGAATACATTGTATATGAAACTTTCTTTTATGACCTCTTTTTGGGTCACCTTGACCCAATTTTTGTGTGACCTTGACATTGTGGTTCCCCCCATTTTAATATGTTGCCATGGAAACAAAGCTTGATTGGATCCACAATCCTATGTGCCAGGCCTTATACTGATATGTAGTTTGCAAATGTGGATGACACCATGCATGTATACAGTGTACATGCAATTATAGAGTCATCAATTCCAGTGCAAAAGGCAAAGTAGGCCCTCCCTACTGGCTGCCTATCAGAGTCTTTGAGACTGACAACAATATTTATCATGTATATGAAACAATACTCCTCCCCCCCTCCCCCCCCCCCCCCCCCCCCCCCCCCCCCCCCCCCCCCCCCCCCCCCCCGTGTAAATTGAGTGCATGCAGAGAAACAGTTTAGGTTTGAATGCAAGGTGCCATAACTGAGCCAAGCCAAGGCAAAAGGTCTTGTTCATAAAGTTTATTGATAAACACAGGTTTGAGAGGGAAACATATTAGGGGATACTTGGGAAGAGCAGGCATTACATGACTCAGTGATTTTGTGAGTGATCAGCTGCAAAGAGTTGAATGACTCTGACTCTGTGACTGGCTATGCCATAGCCTATGGTAGCCACCGCGAAACCACATGGTCTGTTGAAACGCTTGAATTCTGTGGGCTCCAGCCTCATTATAAACAAAATACTTACATCCTCACACCCAACATCCACTTCACTGTCCCCCTCCTCTAAATAATCCCTCCCTGCCCACTCCTGACTAAGGTTAATAGTCTCGGTACTTTTATATACTTCACGGACACCTGCAGCTGAATTGGTGGTGGATGCTGCCCTCTTCGTGACGTCACGGACCTCGAGGGAACCACCGGGGAACCCCCTCAAGGACAAACAGAGACGCTAGAGGGAGTGGAAAACATAAATAGATTGATGTGCTTCTTGGGGGAAACACAACAGCTGTCTGTGTACAGTTTGGTGATGATTGATGAGTTGTTTACACAAGTAAGGCTACGCTTGTGTGAGCCCAGCATAAAATCACGTGATTACCGGTTGTTAACGACCGGTCTGACCGTTTAAGGGTTAATGTCTGTTGATTTTAATGTGATAGGACAATCCGTACGTTTGTGAGGCTAGATACAAATTGTGGAGGTTGAGCAAAAAACAGTTCCGAGAAAATCACATTGAAAGAAAAAGTTGCCAATTTTTATGCATTTATGGCTGTAATGTGACACATACTCATTTCTTCTGTCCTGTGTTTTAATTATTGTGTGAAGTCAACTTGTAGCTTTACCTCTGTGATATTGTCATTAAACAAAAGTATATTTTGTGGCTTAAATCTGAACTTTTTTTAACTTGGGAACACCACACTTGGCTTGTTTGGGTGTGGGTTCACATGCGGTTTTCCATATTTGGGGACCAGTAAGTGGATTGTGCTAATTTGTTTTTATATCAATAGAGAATTTCAAAGTAATCAGAACAATGGTATTAGTCTGAACTGGCCCATTCTTCTCTCCACAGCTAATGGTTTCCTGTCAGTGACCCTTGTCAATGGCTCAATTGGTTTCCAAGGGTCATGGACTAATTACTGTGCAAACAATGACATGGTTCATTATCATGCCCATGCAAACAAACCCATGTGCCCTGCACTGCTTAAACTTGTCAGTGTAAACAAAAGTTTTGAGATCAATTATCTCATGTAATTTTATGCTCACACATCTGAGTTTTTGGGAGCATATGTTTAAAAATAGTTTAAGTATCAGACTACCAAAAAATATGAAAAAGTGATTAGAGGTTATTCAAAGGTTCCTGCCTCAGATCTTCCACCTTAAGCACTTAAGAAAAGGACAGTTAAATTCAATATCTTGATAAAGAATAAGGCAAACGATGCCAGATGTAATGCAAATGTGTATCATGTGGAAGTTTGATATTGCATAATATGGATGATCTTTATTAATTTTTCAAGGTCATGGAGGGAATATATTTCAGGAAATGATTTTTTGGTGATCATGGTCAGCAGAGCATTAGACCCACGGGCCTCTTGTTTATATTTTCAATTGGTTGTGTTAGGATTGAACAGGTTTGGTACATGGTACATTTACATGTGTCTCAGTAGTTGCTGTATGTCCCCTGAATTGTGTGTAAAAGTGACAGATTTTACACACCTGGGAGTTTGACCTTTACAGAACAGGAAGCAGTACAGTGGCTGCTCAAGCAATCTGTCAGTCTACTTCTTGGACAAGCATGAGCCGATTGGCTGTTATGATAGACACATTTTGAGAAGAAAAAGGAGGTAGCATGGGTTCTCTCTAACTGTGCTTGCTAACATGTAACATTTATACAGCAGTCCACATTACTGTGTTATGTATACATGTAGTTTAATCACCAACCCCTAGGTACCTGGTATATCCTTGATGTTCCCTGTGGCAGAGAGCACATTGTCCTCTGATACAGGGATCAGAACAAGTATGGATTTTACACAATTTCTGGTAATTACATCCGTGAAGTAACAGTTTATACAGGAACTTATGTGAAACATTTTGGGAGCTGGAGGTGTGACATATACCCATCAAAGAACTAGTTTCAAAAGGCTTGCAATTACATAACACAGCTCTTTTCCCCCTACTGCTCTGAGTATATGTACACAGAGCGTTACACTAACTCAAATTCTTGCGAATTCTTTGGACTATTAGAGAGAATTGTAGCCTGTCAAATCCTGGAAATGTATTTAATTTCTTTGAAAGAATGTGTTGCTATTACTATTGTGTGTGTAAATATATATAAATATATATATATATATATATATATATATATATATATATATATATATATATATATATATATATATATATATATACACACACACACACTTACACATATATATGTGTATATATATGTATGTGTGTGTGTATATATATATATATATATTATATAAGATATACATATATGGTGACAGAAGGCATCATCACAGTCTGGCACATGGAATGCTTTCTGTTATCATCTGGTGAAATTCCATAAACTGTCTGATGTATAAAGTTCTGTATACTTTTTTGTCACTTATGACATTCCTTTTCCTAGCACTGCAAATAAGTATAGGAGTTTGGAGGACATCTGATGTACATGTATATACAGGTGAGGTACCATCCTTGCCACTATGGCAGTAGTCAAAGGGGTCACAGCTGGGAAGTCTGCACATCGGAGAATGTGTTGTTGACATGCTTTCCTTGTCAGATTCACAGCGGCTGTCATTTCCCTGTATCAAAGCCAACTATGCACACAAACTTGGAAGCATTATATCCCAACTTTTCTGTCAGATTGATTGGGATTAACACTGTTCAGTCTCATTGTAATTATCGGTCTTCAGTCTTGTTGTAATTAACACTTTTTAGAGTACCGCCAAAGGCAAGTCCCCTATATATCCAGGTTCCATGCATCCATCTGTCCGGATTGTTTCAGCATAAAAACTTGAGAAGTTTTTGAGTTAGGGCTTTCATACTGCACAGGATTTTAGTCCTCTATAAGGGCTACTTTAAGTAATTAAGATGGGTGACCTTAACCCAATTCCCAAGGTCACAGAGCCACATTAGTGAATTTAATGTCAGCATGATAACTGGGGAAGTTTTTGAGGTAGGGCTTTCATATTGCACAGGAGTAGTCCTCTGTAAGAGCCAGATCAAGTTCAAAGATGGGTGACCTTGACCCAATTCCCAAGGTCACAGAGCCACTTTAGTTAATTTGGTGTCCACGTGATAACTTGAGAAGGCTTTTGAATTAGGGCTATTGTATTGCACATGATTATAGTTCCCTGTAAGAGCTACGTCAAGTTAAAAAATGGATGACTGTGACACAATTCCCAAGGTTACAGAGCCACATTAGTGAATTTGGTCTTGGCATGATAAATTGAGAAGTTTTCAGGCTATAGGGATTTCATATTGCACATCATCATAGTTTTCTATCAGGCCAAGGTGGCCTTTGAACATGATTAACACTGTCCAGTCTCATTATGATTAACACAGCCCAGCCTCATTGTGATTAAGCCAGTCCTGTCTCATCATGATTAACACTGCCCAGTCTCATTGTGATCAACACTATCCAGTCTCATTGTGATTAACACTGTCCAGTCTCATTGTGATTAACACTGTCCAGTCTCATTGTGATTAACACAGCCCAGCATCATTGTGATTAAGGCAGACTGAGTCCTGTCTCATCGTGATTAACACTGCCCAGTCTCATTGTGATGAACACTGTCCAGTCTCATTGTGATTAACTCTTCAGTCTCATTGTGACTAACCAAGTCATTGTCTTAGACCATAGCAACCATCAGTGGCTCCTAAGGTTGTCTTCCACAGTGCCTTTGGTTTAGTTTGAGCCACATAGTCCAGGCATTGATCAGAATCTGTCATGATAAATTGGATTGCTAGGGGATTTAGACTTGTATTCAGGCTCGTTAGTGAAAACGTATCTCCTTGAAGGTCACTGTTGTTTGTACAGTCAGCCGCTGTCATTGATCTTGGCATTTCAGTATGATGAGCAAATATCTCATTGCTTGTAGCCTGAACTTAGATTTATCATTGATAGATCCATTGTCTTTAATGATTATGGTGCTCTTTATAAAATGCTGGCTGCAGAATATTATCCTGTGTACTGTGATTGATGGATGATCCATTAATATGTGTGAAGTACTGGTGAAGTGAGGTTCACTTTGTATAGTCATAGATGAAGGTTACCAGTTGGCTGAATGGTTTGCCGTCAGGATAAATGGTGAACGATCTACTTGAAAAGATCCTCAAAGCCTCTATTTGCTAGGATTCTAGTGCGTGGCACATGACCAATAGACCAGTATTAATTGTGAGTCTATTTATTGAGTCTGGATGGTCCATCAGTGACTTGTACCTGGACCAGTGGAAATGGAACACAATTTAATGATGGAAGGATTTTTGACCCTATCAGTTTGTGTGTTGAATGTATACATCCAGTTGATGAAAATGCACAGGTTTTTTTTCTGCCATTTATTCTTTTTTATTCAGAAGACATAGCTGTGTTTAAATCATGTATTAGTAGCCCTTAATGACCCTGGCTGTGAGCTAATCAAGCAACTTTGTCTTGACATGTAACATTGCATCAGGACATGTACATGTATTGCATAATTCCACCCAAGCGTGCCAACATGTCATTGAGTTTCATCTGTGGAATGATTTTTAAGAGTGGCTTTCATTCCCCATATAAAGACTGTAATAAAAACACAACAATGGCGCTTCCATAAGGCACGATGCCACGATTAACAAGTGCTGATCACTGCCACTCCTCAGGGATGATACAGACTGGCCTTTCCTACTCAGAGGTGGCACATCAAAGGGGTTGTGCTCTTTTCACCATCAACAGGGTGGTTGGTTGCTTGTCGTAGTAACAATAGTCTATAGAGGACAGGCTATGTCCAGGGCCTGAAAGAGTTAGCACAGCAGCACAAGACAGGCACATACAACTCCTCCATCTGTCAGACAGGTTTTGGACAGCAAGCTGTACAGCCAGAGAAAGATGTGGAAGATACAACTTGGCATAAGCAGTCTGACAGAGAGGCGATGTCTGCAGTCTGACAGTGAGGAGATGTCTGCAAGAGAATCATTTGAGTGCCTAAAGACCTTTCAGGGGATGTCAGGTAACCATGGTTGGCCATCAGAGTCACCTGGTGTGGTCCCATCAACATGCCCATTGGAACCAGGTACCATGGACAGGAGTCCTGTTCTTGGATAAATCCCACTTTTGTTTAGAAAGGACTGAGAGCCAGCAAAGGTGTGTGGGTCAAATATGGTGAGAGGTATGCGGACTGCCGCACACATCAAGCAAACTGATGGGCAGGTGCTTACATCATGGTTGAAAGGAGGTACCCCATCATCTCCAAGTCTAGTGTCTGTGGGAATTGACTGTGAAAAATATCTTATTCCATCGTCCTTTCTTTTTTAGTGCACAGACAAGTTACACAGTCAATGTCATTGGTGGAGTAGCACAGAAAGTGCCCAATGTGTCCAAGGAGTCCCCCAGCCAGGTATGTAATACACACTCAACTGTTTTAACAAACAAGAATATCATGTCTGAACACTGCTGGTGTCCATTCTATTCTCAACAAAAAAGATAGATTAATAAGATATTGACAAATAGCATGAGTTCCCATCCCTATACAATCTGTAAAACCTGCCTTTCCCAAAAAAACCTCCATTGAAAATGTTTTAAAATCTCAAAAATAGCCTGGTCACAGAATTCTTTATTTTGATCAGAAGCTCCCGTCAAATTGTAGTTGTGAAAAAAAAGTGTTTTTGGTTCCAAATTCACCATGATGTAGTATTCCATACTTGTTACCAGTGTGTTGGTTTTGACATGTTGATATGGTTAAGGATGTTTGGTTCTGCAAGCATATCTGTACTGGTTCCAGATCCATGGTGGTGCAATCCCTTCTGTACAAACTGTTCTTATATAAACTGTGTTTAAGTGACATCCTGGCTCCTCAACAATCGACCATGTCACATGCCATGGCGTGGTTAAAGCTCGTAGGATGTGCTGTACTGCTTGTTCTGGTATCACCAAATGTCAGAGATCTACAGTGCCTCATGTCTTGGCATCCATACTGCTTTAAGAACTACTGTGCTGGATGACCTAGCATCCCTGCTGCTTTAACATGTACTATGCTGCATCCCTGCAGCTTTAAGATATACTATGCTGCATCCCTGCTGCTTTAAGAGGTACTATGTTGCATCCCTGCTACTTTAAGATGTACCATGTTGCATCCCTGCTGCTTTTATACCTACTCTGCTGCTAAGCTGGCATCCCTGCTGCCTTAAGATATACTATGCTGCATCCCTGCTGCTTTTATATCAACTCTGCTGCTTACACTGGCATCCCTGCCACCTTAAGATGTACTATTTCACATCCCTGCTGCTTTAAGATATACCATGCTGCATCCCTGCTGCCTTAAGATATACTATGCTGCATCCCTGCTGCTTTTTTACCTACTCTGCTGCATATGCTGGCATCCCTACCACCTTAAGATGTACTATGCTGCATCCCTGCTGCTTTAAGATGTACTATACTGCATCCCTGCTGCTTTTATACCTACTCTGCTGCTTAAGCTGGCATCCGTGCTGCCTTAGGATATACTATGCTGCATCCCTGCTGCTTTTATATCAACTCTGCTGCTTACACTGGCATCCCTGCCACCTTAAGATGTACTATATGTCACATCCCTGCTGCTTTAAGATATACTATGCTTCCACCTTAAGATGTACTATTTCACATCCCTGCTGCTTTAAGATATACCATGCTACATCCCTGCTGCCTTAAGATATACTCTGCTGCATCCCTGCTGCTTTTTTACCTACTCTGCTGCATACGCTGGCATCCCTACCACCTTAAGATGTACTATGCTGCATCCCTGCTGCTTTTATACCTACTCTGCTGCTTAAGCTGGCATCCGTGCTGCCTTAGGATATACTATGCTGCATTCCTGCTGCTTTTATATCAACTCTGCTGCTTACACTGGCATCCCTGCCACCTTAAGATGTACTATGTCACATCCCTGCTGCTTTAAGATATACTATGCTGCATCCCTGCCACCTTAAGATGTACTATGTCACATCCCTGCTGCTTTAAGATATACTATGCTGCATCCCTGCTGCCTTAAGATATACTCTGCTGCATCCCTGCTGCTTTTATACCAACTCTGCTGCTTACACTGGCGTCACTGCTGCCTTAAGATGTAATATGCTGCATCTGTGTTCTTTAAGATGTGCTATGCCCTATCGCTACTGCTTTAAGATATACTATGTTGGATCCCTGCTGCTGTCAGATGTACTATGCTGTATCCCTGCTGCTTTAAGATATACTATGCTGCATCCATGCTGCTTTTATACCTACTCTGCTGCATACACTGGTATCCCTGCAGCTTTAAGATCATCAGTGCTGTGTGTCCTGATACCTTGTTGCTCAGATATTATTGTAATCCAGCCTTCTGGCATCCTAGCAGCTGTAAGATCACATTGCAGCCAGTCCTGGCATATGAGTGGCACTGGGAGGGACCAAGCTACAGTCCCTGGTGTGTGTGTTACTCTTTAAAATCTATTGCTGTGCTTCAAACCTAATTTCCTGGAACTGTTGACACTTGAGAAATATCTTGCTGGAAGCCCAATTACCTATGTGGCTATCAGATATGTTGTGGTGCCTATCCAACTACCTGTGCAACTGTTTAAGAAAATCTGTGCTACAGTGCCAGCTGCCTCCATGGCTCTAAGACATGCTGTGCTGCTAGATATGTGTCTCTACTGGTGTAACGTTTACTGTGCTGGATGGAGACTTCATGTCTTATAGAAAAAACAGTTTATGCGAATTGTTATATGCAATAGGAGTGGCAGCAGTCACACTTGTGTACTGTTGTCTAGGAGAACCTGCAATGAATGCATTTGATTTGTTACAGACTGCTAGATGAATTAATCTGAACAAATTTTGTTTCTGTTTCAGTCACCAGCTATATTACGTGGCAAAAAAATTACCAGAAGAATGGGTAAGTGTTGATTTTAGTCTGTTTAGGCTATTCAGTAAGTGGTACTTAACTCATTCCATACCAATCCCTGATATTTCTGTATATTTACCTGGATTTAAGACAGTTGCATATTTAAACTCTTCATGAAAAGAGCTTTCTTTCAAGTACCAACATGCCTATAGTCTTAAGTCAGTGGTTCTGGCACTGCTACAGCTGCCGCAAGGGCAGCTGCAGCATGACTTGCCAGGCAGTGCCAGAACCACTGACCAAGGCCTGTGACTTTTGTTTGGAATGAGTTAAAGGCTTTGAAAGAAATTGTTCTATCTCCTTTGTTTTCCCAAAAAAATTGATTGACCCATAATTTTTGCGCTGCAAAAGCTCACATGGAATGACGTAGTGTGTCACTTTTTACTTTGTTGAGACAACCAGAAGATATTTTAAGTTATATATAAATTGGTTTTTATTTAACTTGAAGCACAAGGAGTGCTGCCTGTGTGAAGGTGCATACCATACTCCAATAATAAATCAAGTGATGCAGAATCATAACATATCAGCTGAGATACAGACAAACCATAGTGAGAGCATGTGTCTGGGCCCACAGAATAGATGAGTGTGTTCTTTGGTATGCAGCACACTGCAAAACCAGAGGCTGAGTGGTGTCCACACACCAAAGAACACACGAGTCAGTTCTTTGGGCTCAGATACCTTGAAGAGCTATAGTTTGTATTTCTGTTTTGCAGCAAAATTAATACACAATAATTGATTTCAAACCGGTGTTTTTGCATGTTGACAAACAGCCCAGCAATACATTGCAGGGAAAGTAGTGATGTGGCAACATGGGCGTATCACTGCACACTACAACCAGACACATGCAGATAATATTTTTAGCAATAAAGTAGTCCCACCCAAATAAGGAGAAATTCCTTGTTAACAACACGTGGCTAATTTGCATATGGGTGATGTGATCCATGAAGTCAGATCACATAGGTGTTTGTTGGGGCTGCAGGCACAAACATAGGATAAACATGTATATTTTGGGCAAAGGTTCCATGGTTATAGTTCCTTGTGGTAAATATTTCCTAATATGATGAGTGTGTGCTTTATTTGTGCAGGGAACCGGCGGATCTCCTGCAAGGACCTTGGTCATGGGGACTGCCAGGGATGGCTGTGGAAGAAGAAGGAAGGGGGAGGTAACAAACTGACCACCACCAAGTGGGTCAAACGCTGGTTTATCCTCAAGAAACACAACATGTACTACTACAAAGACACCAGTGTGAGTTGCCAACGATCCCAAAATGTTACACTTTCTTTAGTAAATATTGTTGTGTGTGAGACTAATAGACATTTTAACTTTTTGCCATTCAAATAGTCCAGAAAGACCAAAATATAAATTGCTGTGTGGTTTAATGTTGCCACTGACCGCATGTCACAAAGCTTATGCGATCATTCATGTCTGTCTGTCCATCATTCTGTCCATAAACTTTTTGCTTGTCTGTACAATACATCCCACAATTTTTAAAGTAGCCCCTTTTAACTTTCAGGACTTATCAAAAGTATGAAAACATAGGTCAAATTCTATATTGGTGGTGCCACCTTCAG